>JACJUY010000989.1:0-40051 GCA_014220935.1 Platorchestia sp. MABIK | reverse complement strand
TACGACATACTTCAGAGGACACTTTACGACATACTTCAGAGGACACTTTACGACATACTTCAGAGGACACTTTACGACACACTTGACTACGACACACTTTAGAGGACACTTTGATGTTTTGTTTCGGGTACGAAATAGCATTGGGTGGATTTTTCAACTTGGCAATTAACATCAACTCCAAATAACGTTCATTTTTACCTAACACGCATATTTTGGCCGAACATGTACTTTTCGTGTACGTATGAGTGTACCACGTACTTTTTTTACTTAAATGGTGCCCGGGAACGAAGTCATGCTAATCCTATATTCACTGTCGTTCTTTGTATTCCGCTGAAGCTGTGGAGTGAATAATTTGTAGCTGGTGTTTTACAATACCAAAAGGAAGAATATATATATTTAAAACAAGGAATATATATATATATATATACAAAGAATATATATTTGTATAAATATAGATTGCGGCGTTGACGCTTTGATGCTCAGCAACGCTAGTGCTAATTTCAGTGGTACGCTAAAACTGAGCTACGCTGATGTTAGTGCTCATTTAAATGCTTCGCTACTGCCGATACGATATAATGTTGCGTTCATGCTAAGCTACATTAATGTTATTTTCGATAGTAACTTCATGCTGACATAAATTAATGCTAATTTCGATGAAAATTTCATACTGAGCTATGTTAATGCTAACTCCAACAATTATTTTATGCTAAGCTAGTCGTACACTAATTGCATCAATAGTTTCATACTGAGCTTCACTAATGCTTATTTCAACAATGTTTTCATATGATGTGATCCTTTAATGCTTATTATAATGCTACTCCACTGCTAATTTTAGAGCTACGCTCTTAGAACTTTGATGTTTACCTGCAGCTGAGCAGGCCGCAGGACTCAAAGTTCGAGTAAATAGAAGCGCAGCTTGTCAAACTTCCGCTTAATGCCATTAGACTACGTAATCTTTGTTGTAGAACTCTTGCTGCGGTTGTGTTTGTGTGTGTTGACTTCCCTGATTGTCAACGCACGGGATTCTCATAGAATGGAATGGATCATGAGTGTTGTTGCATCGTTTGATGAGCCTGGGTTGGCAATTGTCGAGTTGTGATATCAAAATTCCGCTCTGGGAATCGTTCGAGGTCCGGCCCTGAATGTTCGATTCAGAAAACGCCGACGTTCGCATAGTGTTTCGTGCTGTGCAGCTTGTAGCGTGTAGGAACGAGGGGGTAATTTCCAACGGAGCTTTAGACAGTAATTTCAAACGCAACTAGTCGCAGTCATTTCTAACACAAGTATGGACAGTAATTTTTAAGACAACTATTGACAGTAATTTCTAACGCAACTAGTCGCAGTCATTTCTAACACAAGTATGGACAGTAATTTTTAAGACAACTATTGACAGTAATTTCTAACACAAGTTTGGACAGTAATTTCTAAGACAACTATGGATAGTAATTTTTAAGGCGATTATGGACAGTTATTTCTAAGACAACTATGGATAGTAAATTTTAAGGCGACCATGGACAGTAGTTTCTAAGACAACTATGGACAGTAATTTCTCAGACAACTCATGGCTGGCAATTTTTGAGGCGTCTATGGACAGTAATTTCTGACTCAGCTACTGGCAGTAAGTCTTAATTCGTCGTAAAACCAGGAATTTGGTTGGCCTATCACCGAAGTAGCACCAAACCAAGTAAATAATATGATTCTTGCCTGTGAACTCAAAACTTCCATCACGAAGCCGCTAATAATTTGTCGTAGAGCCTAAAAGTTGTTGGTGAGAAATATTTTTAAGCAGGCTAAAGAACCGGATACCTAGTTCCCGTAAGAAAAATGAAATTTGCACAAAGTTTAGTCAAATCATGAATATTCATTCCTTCTGAGCTTGTACCTCCAAATGTTTGTCAATGCAGAGCTAAGGATGAAGTTTTAGTCTGTTTGTAACGAAGGATGTTTCATTTCACGAGTGTTGCCTGGAGCACATCCTAGTGGTTTTATCGCTAGGGTGCTATATTGACTGTAGTCAAAATTCTTGAAAATACGTTTAGATAACGGCGTATTCGTGAGCTAAGCTTTGGAAAAAGTCGTTGAAACAAAAGCATTGCGAATTCTACGTGCCTGCCGCAACAAAAAACTTTTGTTCTTTAAGCGACTTCGAATCCTTACGGCAGTGACTGCATTTAAATTAAGCCTTCCTTTCTTCCCATTTGGAAGTGTTACCTCGGGTTGTGCTTAGATTGTTCTAGAGTGTTACCTGGAGTGTCTCTTATGGTCTTACGGGAGTTTTTTAGGGTGGGTGTGTTTTCTCATGGACTGACGGCTGTTATTTAGACTGGATGTGTTTTCTCTCGGTCTTACGGGCGTTATTTAGGATGGGTGTGTTTTCTTATGGTCTTATGGGTGTTACTGAGGGAGGGTGTGTTTTCTCTCGGTCTTACAGGTGTTACTGCTGGAATATGTGATCTAGAGTACCACCTAGAGTTGATGTTGGTGTATTTTTTGCATTTCAGGGAAACAGTTGATTTAATTGACTCTCTTAACTTTTTATAAGTACCATTGTGTAAGAATAGAAAACGTGGGACCTGTGTTTTGCTGGGAGCCAGACATGCACACTCACAAAGTTCACGGACTCAAAATAGAACTTTGCATTCCCATCCTTGTTTTCGACAATATAAGCATGATCGTCGTTGCCATACGCTGGGTGGTCTGCACGGTCAAATTTTATACTCAAAAAAATAAACTTGAAGATTTTAGCTTGACGAACTCCAATCTCGCAATTATGCTTTGGAAAACTACGCTTGTACCTGGATTATGAATGGAATGCATTTTTCCATACCTTCCTCTTAATTATTTGTTTCGACTATCAACACTGGTATTATCCTGATAAAATGTATGTCAACTATTGATTTATATGTTAAGTTAATTTAAGAACTAATAATGTTTCTTTGCATTATTTTTATTGGATTGTTTTCTTTCTTTGTATCTTTCTGGCTTCACAATTGACAGGACAAACTCCAGGGAACTGGGATGCTTGAAGACAGGTTTAAAATTCAGGGCCTATGCACCTGTTCTGACTCTGAAACTTCAAACCCTCGCATCCGATATGAACTGTTCCCTTCTATGCCTGCAATTACGACGGTATTCATGTTTCGCAACCGTGGCAGTGGTTGCAGCCGTCGTTAACCGATGTATGAAGGTTGACTTGTTTACACGCCCAGTCGAAAATGACAGCAAATTTTTAAATGTAGCTAAAATTTCTTTGAGAAGACTTTTTAAATGATTTGTTGAAATGCGTGGGCTTTAGCCTTCTGATTCATCTGTCTTCATGTTACGATAACTTCTAATGAATATGAATGAGTGATTGAAATACAATCAAGCAAATGAATTTTCTCTCATTGTGTAGAGATGAACAGGATAAACAAACGAGAAACAACATAGAAAGCGAGCAAACAAGTAAACAAGCAAGCAAACAAGCATTCAACTAACTCATTATTAAATGAGAGAATTACAATTCTGTGTTTTTTAAGGGGATTGGTACAACTCTCTTGTTTAGGACTTGTATAAAAACGCTAAAAATGTTATGACTTTCTGTAAGCAAGGTCGCTACGTGAGGTAAAGGTCAGCAACCTGACTTTTTTCTAAGTGTTGAAACTATTCGTGGTTTTAAGACAGACCTAGGACTATCAAAATTTCTCACACGTTCATTGAAAAATCTTGGTTTAGACAGCATTTCTCGTTGAAAATTGTACCAGTTGGTACAAGCTCGCAACTATTCTTCAGCTCAATTAGCTTTCTTATGAAGCTGAAATATCCATAGCATCATCATCATGGACTTCATTTCATCAAAAATTTACCTGCAATTCCTTACTCAGTGCTGGAGTGGGAAATTTAATCGAACTGAAAATGCTTAAATGAGCAATTCACCGCCTTGCTGCATGAAAATTACTTCTGCAAGAAATTCTTTCAAAAATTTGCTTGCAATTTCTTACCCAGTGTTAGAGGCGGAAATTCAATTGAACTGTAATGACATGTGTAAAAAATGAGCAATTCTCCATCTTGCTGCATGAAAATTACTTCTGTATTGAATTTCTTTCTTCTTTCGCACAATTCCTTCAAGAGCTTAAGTAAAAGTAACCCTATCGCGCGGGGAGCAACTTGTAGACAGGTTTGGGGGACTAAACTTGCTGCATGTCTCGGTGACAACAGAAAGTGCAAACGCGAGACCCTCCTTCATCTAGCTGAACTTCTGAATTATCCAACAACAGTTGAGTTTTGTGGTCTCCATCTTGCGTTTAAGTGGAATATACGGAAGTTCTTATCGATATAACACGTGGATTGGAGTTTCGTGGAAATTGTAATTTACTTCGTGCGTTTCTACCACATCGAGTAATACTTAACTAAAAGCAAATCTTTCTTTCAACGTCGAGTGATACGAGATGTACTTGTTTAAAAATCCAGGCTTCTAAAATAATTGACTTTCTACAAGTTATTTTTTCAATGTCGTAACCAATGCAATAAAAAATGGACCTTCTAATACGAATAGCTTGAGGATTTTTTTAAAAAGATTTTATGAGCAGCACGTGACAATCCTAATTAGTGGTGCAAGTTTTTTCAATTAAAAAGAATGAGATTGCATCAAACACACTTGACAACCAAAATGTAGTGCGTTTCTCTCACGAAGCAGCCCGTTTTAAAGACAAGCATCGACGGTGTAACCAATGATGATAAAATTCAGTATAAAGATACTTAAGGTTTAACTTTTTGCGGCTCTCAACAGGGAGTATGGCAGAGGTTGCCTAGAGGTGACATCTTGCAACTCTAAAAGAAAACAACGATAAAAAATGCACTAAAGCTGAAGGCGCCAGATTTTGATGCACTTTCAGAACCTGTATATGCTGCAAAGAAATGCGTTGGTGATAACAAAAGTTTCTAGGGAGTTTACCCTGATTATACGAAGACCATCGCAGTCTCCACGAACATTAGATTAGATATAACTTCAGCCCAATAACAGGGAGTGGTTTCTTTGCAACTGGTTCAGGCCAGCTGGACGTTCTCCACAACAGGTTTGTCTCGCAAATTAATGGAACCTAAGACTAGTGAACTACAACATTTTACCTCCATGGCGCATTAATTCTGATCACGATAGCACGTGCGCGTCGCATTTCTAGATATCCTTTGAGTTTCGCTTTACTCAATGGACTCGCGCTCAGTAAATCGAAATTTCTGCAAAACTCCCTGTAACATCGGGTACAACTTCGATGAATTTCATTCAACACAAGGAGAAAAGCGAGTCACCTTGTGGCTGTGGTAGGGGTCGTTGGACTACCCTGTTCTCGGCGGCCTTCAACTGTGTGGAGGAGGTGGTGCGCGTGGCAACATTGGCAATGTTATTCCGTCGCCAGGGTACTTCAAGTCTGGTTTCGATTTTAAATGTGGCTTTCAACGTACAGGGATACAATTGTAGGGTTAAATGGGGGCTTTTAGAGCACAGGGATGCTTTGTTGATGTAATTGAGTGACGCAAAGAATCTTTACAATAGTAGGGCATTGGTTGACTGACATTTATTCGTGTTTCTAACTCAAGTACAGCCATTTCGTTTCATTTTGGCTGACGAGTAAAGTTTGGTACATATGATGGGTGAGATTTATTTGAATTTCATGTTGTGTGTGCCCATTTTAGAACAGAAGTATCAATTAATTTTTAAATCATCGGACCAAAGGAAGCTCAATAGCACGAGATTTGAGAAGCAGGACAGTTTCATATCGTCAGCGCAGGGCGAAACAGAGATAAAATTTTGGGATGAGCTTGCGCAGTACTTGATTAAAAAAACATTCTTTTCGTGGGACACTAACTTCTGATGAATCTTAGAAACTTTTGCACCTACGGTTGATGCCTGCAAAGGCTTATGTTGTTTTGCATCTCTGACTACTGCTTTAGCATCGCGTTGCAGCAGTGGGATCAGCTGCAGCACCAGTTGCAGCAATGGTATCAGCTGCAGCAGCAGTTGCAGCAGTGGCATCAGTTGCAGCAGTGGCATCAGCTGCAGCAACAGTTGCAGCAGTGGCATCAGCTGCAGCAGCAGTTGCAGCAGAGCATCAGCTGCAGCAGCAGTTGCAGCAGTGGCATCAGTTGCAGCAGTGGCATCAGCTGCAGCAGCATTTGCAGCAGAGCATCAGCTGCAGCAGCAGTTGCAGCAGTGGCATCAGTTGCAGTAGTGGCATCAGCTGCAGCAACAGTTGCTGCAGTGGCATCAGCTGCAGCAGCAGTTGCAGCAGAGCATCAGCTGCAGCATCACTCCAGGGCACCCGCCTGGCCAGTTCCAGGTCGAGTTTTTGCTGTCGACATGCAGCCTCAGTGCGACCCTGATTGTCGTGTGGGGTGGTCGTGTGTTAAGTTAATAGAGCTGCCTCATCTTCCGTGCTGGAACAAAATTGATTTCGAACTTACTTGTGTCGTATAAGCTTAAAATATAAGAGGCGAAGGTATTTTACATTCTTATTTGATCATTTGAGTTTTCTCACGTTTTACCTACTTTTTGTTGCAGTAATTTTGTATAATTTTCTTGTCCTATTATTTGCCTTTTGAAAGTCGTACCCTGTAACCTGAAAGTTCCCTTGGAGGTGATGATACGATCGTACCATCAATAATTATTGATGGTGCGGAATAAGTAAATAATTATCCATCATTAATTATTAGTCGTCGATATATAGGGTTTTTGACTAGGACGAAAACATTTCGCATATAGGAATATATTATACATAGGTATATTTGCCGAAATATCATAGATATATATATATCCCTCTGCGAGGAACATTTTCGTTCTAATCAGAAACCCTCTATTTTGACAGCTGAATTAAAAGCTTCAGAATTAAAACAAATTAGTTTCCCCTCCACATTAAGCTCTCACTGGCGCCGCTGCAGGCAAAACTCTGGAAAATTAGCAAGGTTTTCCCCTCGATATTCCCTCGAAAGTTGCAGCTTTTATGCGGTGTTCGCGCATTACCTCAGTCGTGTGGCAAAATTCATTTCTGATGTAAAGCTGTGTTATTTTTTTTTCTTTTTTTCGATAATGCATTCGTGTGAAGGATTTAAATATTAGCAGATGAATGAAAACAGTGGCGCGATGTTTGTTCCATTTCTGATTCCCATGTTAGTTCAGTAACATGTGAAGGTGAGATGCAATGTATCAGGAGTTTGTGTGCTATTTTAACATGAGCATGCACGTACCTACGACTACAATTTGTGTGAGTAATCGAAATTATAAGTAGTTTTTTTTCATGAATGTAAGGAGATTAATTTTTCAAGCTTTGAGAGACATGTGTATTTCATAGGATTTTATTCTTTTCAAATCGTAAATTTAACTCTTCTCTATTCCTGCGCTAAAGTTAAAATTTTGAATTCCGGAACGTATGCTATTAAATAAAATGCCTTATTTTTACATTGGTTGTTCTGTTCATCATACTCCAGCGACATTTTACCCTCAACTTATAGAAAGTCGGACACTAGATAGCAAAGGGCATCTGGTCTGATCGGCCACCAGAAGCAGTCCTGTACTCGCTTCTTACAACATTTTCTTACCCTCACAACTCTAACGTAGAATCCCCTCACAACATGTTCATGCCCTCACAACTCTTACGTAGCATCCCCTCACAACATGTTCATGCCCTCACAACTCTTACGTAGCATCCCCTCACAACATGTTCATGCCCTCACAACTCTTACGTAGCATCCCCTCACAACATGTTCATGCCCTCACAACTTTTACGTAGCATCCCCTCACAACATGTTCATACCCTCACAACTTTTACGAAGCATCCCCTCATAACATGTTCATGCCCTCACAACTCTTACGTAGCATCCCCTCACAACATGTTCATGCCTTCACAACTCTTACGGAGCATCTCCTAACAACATTTTTATGCTAGCAACATATACAAAGCCTGCCCTCACAACATGTTCATGCCCTCACAACTCTTACGAAGCATCCCCTCACAACATATTCATGCCCTCACAACTCTTACGAAGCATCTCCTAACAACATTTTTATGCTAGCAACATTTACAAAGCCTGCCCTCACAACATGTTCATGCCCTCACAACTCTTACGAAGCATCTCCTCACAACATGTTCATGCCCTCACAAGATTTATGCAGCATCTCTTCACGAAGAGCGTTTATGCGTGTTCAACACTTTAACCACAATTGGTTAATGAAGTTCAATGTCCAACTCAAATTTAAAGTAAATTATACTAAGCAATTTTGAAAGTAGAAAACATTAACTGGATTATACCTTCATTTAGCATGAATATGGTATAAATGAAAATTGAATTTGTGACTACAGGTTGGCCAGCAGCATCATGAAAATCTTCTCCGTGACCACCGGTGGCGCACGATGCGGTCAAAGTGTTAAATTGAATGTGGATAACTCGAGCTAACGGTTAGGACACACCTGCACGGCTTCATTCATCTTTTTGCGTCAGTTTAAGGCTGAAGTAAAACAGGATTGTGATGTTTATGTGTAAAAAGAAATTCATTTAAAGCCTAAATAGAATTTAGCTTAATTATTACTTGAGCGGAAATGGGAATTAATATGAAGCCAAAATAAAATTTCCGTCAATTATTATTTAAGTGTAAAAGGAAATTGATTTGAAGCTCATATTAAAATTAGGTCAATTGTAATTTGAGCATAAATAGGAATTAATTCAGAGCATTAAATTGAATTTAAGTAAGTAATTTTTCAAGCGTAAATGTGTATTATTCTAGGACATGATGGGTTGAAATAAAAACATTCCCCCAAAAAATGTTCACGTTCGTCCCGAATTTTTTACGATGCATTTTAGGTTTTCTGACATGTTTACGTTTGATGCTTCCGAAGCTTTAATGGCGATGCAAAATTTTTCTGAATCTCTAATAAATACCTCGTTTACGGGAAATCATTGAAAATATTATCTTGATTGAATTTAAATTTTTTCATAGAACACGCAATTGAGGTGTGATCTCAGGCACTCTTTTTAATTGGCAATAAATTATTGAAAATGTGTAATTTACGTTAGCAAATGTTTAATAGAACACACAAACATCATACCAACACCTTCGTCTACAAATTAATTTTAGAACCAGAAAAATGTATCCAGGGCTTCAGATCTGCGGGAAAATAGTGGAAAATAAAAACATGGTTTTATACACTGAGAGCCTGAATTTCGTCCGATGAACTCAATAATTAAACAGAATGTTGGATGCTAATTGAAGAACATTTTAGGCGTTATTTAAGCAGGATTTTAGGTGCTAATCAACAAAAACATTAGATGCTAGTTATACATCATTTTAAATGAGGAATAATTAAACAGTAGGAGTTTAGGTGCTAATTAACGAATATATTAGGCGCTAGTTATACATTATTTTAAAAATGAAGAGTAATTAAACAGTAGGATTTTAGGTGGTAATTTACGAATATATTAGGCGCTACTTATACATTATTTTAAATGAGGAATAATTAAACAGTGACGCAACAGAGCGGAGACGCTTGGAGATGTCCTTGGATGTTCTTTGAAAAACCACCGTGACTCCAGCGGGCGGCAAGGTTACGTCGCGTGGACGTGACGGTGGCATGCAATACGATAAACAGACAAAAAATAATTGGTGAGGCAGCTGGCGAATTAAGAAACGACAGACAAGTAAAAAAGTGTGGAAACTGGATGATAAAGAAAACGACAGACAAGTCAACAGAACGAAGCAGAAACTGGATGGCAAAGAAAATGAGAAAGAACCTGTAAGGTAAAGAAAACGACAAACAGCTGAGAAAACCGAAGAAGAAACTGGAAAGCAATAAAAACCACGAATAAATCGACGGGTAAAGAAACGACAAAGAAGCTGGAGAGTAATAAAAACGATTGAGATGCTGGATGGCAAAGAAAACGACAAAGAGGAAAAAAGTTAAAGAAAACGAAAAAAACTGCTGGAATGCTGTGATGAAGGCAGAATGAACATGCGATGTCGTGTCTTGATATTCTGTGCTGCTAACTCATAGGACATGATTTTGTGCGTTGTGAAGTGAGAACATGTAGCGGGTTGTTGCGGGACTGGAGGATGTAGAAAACATGTAGCGGGTTGTTGCGAGAGTAGAGGATGTGGAAAACATGTAGGGGATTGTTGCAGGACTGGAGGATGTGGAAAACATGTAGCGGGTTGTTGCAGGACTGGAGGATGTGGAAAACATGTAGCGGGTTGTTGCAGGACTGGAGGACGTGGAAAACATGTAGGGGGTTGTTGCAGGACTGGAGGATGTGGAAAACATGTAGGGGGNAGAGGATGGGGAAAACATGTAGGGGGTTGTGGCGGGAGTAGAGGATGTGGAAAACATGTAGGGGGTTGTTGCGGGAGTTGAGGATGTGGAAAACATGTAGCGGGTTGTTGCAGGACTGAAGGATGTGGAAAACATGTAGGGGGTTGTTGCGGGACTGGAGGATGTGGAAAACATGTAGGGGTTGTTGCGGGACTGGAGGATGTAGTGCATGTTACAACTGTTCAAAAGTACGTTACGAATTGAAGAAAATGCAAGGTAAATCAAATGCACACCAGTTATCTTGAGTACAGCTTTTGAAACGTAATTTTGGATTAACTTCAAACTAAATCGATATGATATTTAGGGCAATCGGAGAACAGATGATTGATATGAAATAAATCATTATCGGAAATCATTTAAATCGATATCAAGCGGGAGAGACGCAATCAGCTATCATGAAGAAGTCCTGAGAGCAGAAAGGAGAAAGTTATGCTGTCATTACACATAAAATGCAACTTGACCGCAGAAGCTAAGTTACGTCTTGACGGAAACACAATGGCATGCGAGACCTGCGTGAGAAAAACGCTGCAATTCCACCAATGAGAAGATGGTGCTTCTGCACTATTTATGATGAAACCATACATGCTAAAATATTTCAAGATTGTTTAAGAGCTAGGTAAAAATACTTCGCTGATTTGAAGTGCCGAATACGTTATTCCGAGATAATTTCGATATCATGAGGCTACCGCCCAAAAAAGTTGAATTTAATCTTTAATGTAAATTCATATGAGATTCAAGTGCCGAGATGTTAAGCTTTGGCTCATGCAAAAACACTCTGATGTTTTTTAACAAAAGAAATTGTTTACTCGACTCATTTTTTCTTTTAAAACTAAAAAAATTGTTAACCCGACCGGAAAACACAGGGACATGTGCACACTCTGTACACAACTCTGTTCAACGTTTGCATTTCACATGGAGAGAATACTGCACTTGTGTTACAACTTACACGGGTACGTAAAAAATTGGCTTTCTCAACTTATCGAGCAGCACATATAGTTACCAGGCGCAGCAGTTCTTTTGAAGTGGTTAACATTTTTTCTCAATAACCTGAATAATTCAATATAACTTAAAGCTATATTCACAGAACGAGGGCTAAAAATTGTTCAGGTTGTTTAAGCTGTTCTGGTTCGCCGCCATGCTGCAGCGTACGCAACGTACTCAACATGCACTTTGGAGCTTCCAACATACCCGCGTGACTCCTGACACAATAAAACTATTGCAATAAGGACCTTCGTTCCGCCGAGCACGGCAGCATTAGAGCTGCATTGGCTTCATCACAGCTCAGAACAAAGCAACTGCAAAGAATTTCGTGGCCAAATTTTGCCCGGGTCAGCACACACAGCAATGAGTCAACTTTCACTATCCTGCCCCATTTTTTCCGCTTCAGAAATACTTCCTGTGTTCGAAGAGGGAACAAACCTGGCGGAAAGGTCTGAATTTCAAATTAATGCCTCACTTTCCCTGTTATTTAACTGACGCTCTTGTAATTTAACTGATAAACATGTCAAGCGGAAATTACCAATTATTCCACTGGCGTTCTTATAATTTAACTGACAAACATGTTGGTAGAAAATTTCCGATATTTTGCAGGGATGTGTTGTGTAGATGTGTTGATATACCGATGTGTTGATGTACCGATGTGTTGGTGTGCAGGTGTGTTTATGGAAGAATATGAAGAAATTAAATGTAAAGTTCTCTCACTTACCTACAAATCGGGAAGACTTTGGAGACTTTAGACGTTCATTGTGTGTTCTCTTTCGCAAATTCTATATCTTATCATCGCATTTTTTGATGCATATACACGAGGTTATGTAGCTGCTTGCACGAGGTCTTTGGTGGATATCTTATATCACATGTCAAAGTGGTATCATCAAAAACAGTTAAAATTGACATTGCGCTCGTATCCGAGAATTGTACTTGAATTTTTAAGTTGTTTGCGAAGTGGTTCCCTCGATGATCAATCAAAGCCATAAGTTCAATGCAATCGGCGTGTTGAAAATTTACAAGTTTTGAAAGCCAGTGGTTGAAAAAATGTTATTAAGATAGGCAATGCGAAATGATTCGTTTTTATTCTAACGTCACAAAATGTGACTGTGACGCTTTCACTCTGTAAGCTGTTTGTATTTTACTAAAATAGTTCAATTAAGTGCGGAATTGTCAATCATTTCTCTTTATATCATTAATATGGGAAAATCTGTATCACATATACAATGTGGAATTGTCAATCGTTTCTCTTCATTTCATTAATATGGGGAAATCTGTATCACATATACACACATGGTTAAAATTTTTTTCCTTGATAATCTTTTATTTCGAATTCGTATTAGTTTTAGGTCAAAACATTTTGCCTAGGATGGCTATGCTACGTTCATTATCTTTCCTAGATCCAATCAACACTTATAGCTTTTCATTTTCTTTTTCTGTTTAAAAACGTGAATTTATCAACAACTTTTCGCGCTACAAAAACGTAATGTAGACTATAATGATATAATACCGTTCGCAATGTATCGGGAATATTTAATGACATGAACTCGATAAAATGGTTTCCGATACGCTTCTAATGAACGAAGAGTTAAAATTGTTGCCAAATTATACATCAGTTTGAAACTCAGAGTTCAAATGACGAAAGTTTCGTCTCAAAGGTTAAACTTTCTTAAAACGCAACCTGAGATTTAGTTTTAGTTAACAAATTAGTCTTTTTTAATTTTTTTTTGTGCTGTAGACGATGTCTGAATTAACGAACGTGCGTCTAAATTTAAACTCTGTAGGGGGAAAATACGTTTTTTTTAATTTCCTTACATTTCGAGAACACTTCTAAAAATGCTCAGCCCCTGTGCATTTTCTACGACTTGTTAATGGCTGGTACTCTTTAATTTATTATGGTATGGTAAATTCAGCTACTTTTAGCATTATTCGAATGGTAGTACCGCATGACAAAAGGTTGACCAAAAGATTATGAGTCTAAATGAAAAATTTCGTCAAGCATCCTCCAGTGTTTCGAGCATGATTTCTTTTAACCTTTTTTCCGGTAATCACGTACAGATTGACGCAACTTCATCTTTATTCATCAAATTAGTTTATACGGTCCGTCAAAATGACGAGATTTGATAATCTTTTAATATAATTCTTCGAGATGGGGATGACAAACAAATATATCGATCCCAATAGTACCCGCAATTGAAAACATTCCTGTACTAGTGCACTGGTGAAACTCGTATCACAGAGACGGTCATTGGGCGCACTTAAGAGTATACTATTGCCAACCAACCAAGAAACAACAACTGTGTATTATTATTATGTGGAGTACTTATTAACATAATTTATGACGCATTCAACATAAAAATTCGTGTTTCATTTGACACAGCTTGATGACATGTGTGGCAGTGAAGCAAAGTTCAATGACCGCCTTTAAGCCTCACACTGCTTCACACTGCCTCACATTAAACCCAGATCGAGCCCATTTTGTCGAAACAGAACACACTCAGCGTCCTAAAACTACAAAATTTTAGGTGATTTTTCGAGCTGCATAGAGGTGAACATCTGGTTATCAAGAGCATCGTCGCGCGTAGCCGTGATACGGATGGCAAGCCAAGGCTTTAATGAGGCATCCAGTGCGTGCATTTACTGTAGTGCCGGTGTAGGTGGATGCCATCATTCGTTATCATTACGAACGGGACAAAAATAGTGGGATGACAGTAGGGATGCATCGCTGTGTTCCGCTGGTGGGAGTTATGCGGTCGATCACGAACGGTTGAAGGAGCGTGGTCATGAGCGTCGTATTAAGGTTTTCATGCCTCGGTGTAGATGATAAATGCCGCTACTGATCTAACGCTCCTGTGCTCATGATGGAGTTGAAGCTAAATCACGTGGAAGATCAATTGATGTAAATTAAGTGAATTGTGATAATTTAACGGAAATCTTTTTGAATTCTGCTTTGTATAAACTGTTGAAAAAAATCTTTAAAAGGCGTGGTTATTGTGGGCTTGTCGATCTACTGTGTATCATTACATGAACATTCCGTTTCTATACGATAGTATCAGACAATGACTACATACCATATATATATTGGAAGACTATTCTCTAGTAATGGGAGGCTATATAATATATCCGTATATATATACATATATGGTACATAGATACTATACTAGACTCTAGGAACACTGTTTTTATATAACTTACGCTGTTGTAGATGTACAACTGGCGTCGTAAGTCTTTAGAAGAACTTATACAGAATAACTTGAGAGATCTTCCGTTGCTGTGACCTCTCAGATTGCTTGAAAAATAGAACTCAGGTATTTACAGTCGAGTTAGCAGCGCATGAGCCATATACAAAATGAGCTAGTAGCGTAGTTAAGCTTGCACTAGTGATACTGGGACCGTATCAGTGCAGTCATCAACGCTCACCTATCGGGATGAGTTGAAGTGAGAAAAGATCAACTCATATTTACTATCGTAGCTTTACTCCAAATCTATTTGAACTATTATTGTACTACGGTGCTCAGTATATTTCGCTTACGGTTATAGCTCATCGAAACAAATTTTCTCTTCTGTGAACAATCTTTTACTTTCGTATTACCATAATAACTGAAATGATAGATCTGTAGTTGCATTCATCATCCCCACTCGCGTATGATATTTAAAATATGCGGCTTGAACCAACTGAAAGTTTTACCATCGATTGCAAAATTTCTTAATAAACATTAACAGGTGTACAAATAATTTCAAAAGCCGCTTATTAAATAAAGCATAATTTCGCTCAACATAATTTCAATTCACAACATAGAGGAGCCAACGAAATAACCGTAGACGGAGCTGCGCCTGGATTCATTCCCTGTGCTGAATTTCTGAATCATTAAAGAAGTTACGCCAATGAACATATTTGCTACGGACGCAGCCACCCCTGATGACCAACATCTTGAGCACACCACATACTCCGTTGCAGCTCAAAGTCTGCCTGACTTTCTCGGGGAAAAAACAACATGGGCAGATAGAACTAATTTGAAACCCGGTCCGCATTGGCCGTTGCTTGGGCTTCCGGCCATTCCAACTGGGAATTAATTCTTGATAGCGTGTCTTGGGGGCTTCGACCACCGCATCTTGCCATGGGCGTCGAGTGATTTCCTATGGCTTGGTTTCTGTCATTTGAGAAAAATTAGCCAGATTTTGAATTAGGCCGGCGATGCTTTCAAAATGATGAACTTGTAGATACACATCGCTTTTAAAACATCAATTAAAACTTCTGAACATCATTAAACTACGGTGCACTCATGCAGCGGTACGTTGAACCAAAATATTTAAACACCTCGTGAAATGCTTGCTTGAATTTAAACGTTGATTCTAGCGAATGATGTAGGTGATGTTGTTGGACTAAAAAAATAATTCAGGGATTATTGTTCAAATAATTACAATAATTTGTTCAAAATTTATACACAATAATTTATTGACAATTACACTGTTCTGCATACGTCCCAGTCGAACTTTTTCACCGGAGAATGCATGTTTTTCGCCGCCTAAGTAATTTAATGATTTGGGCTGCGAAAAACATGCATGCAGGAGGCGAAAAAGTTATACTGGGGTTGTGCCAGTTGTCGTCAAGACAGGGTTCTGTGGCGTGAGCTGTGGGCTGGAGTGCGCTATATTTGAGCCAAGTGAACTCGACTGATGGACGTAAGGAGGGTGCTTCCGTTACCAAGTCATCTAACTGGAAATAACTATAATCGGCAGCTTTTAGTCCTTCCCAAATTATTATCGTGATCAGTTGAGGTTCGCTCTAAATTGGGCGTAATTCAAGAACAAAAATTACATTTCGAAGCACAATGCCTTATTTACCGAAAAAACAGGGTAGTCTTTGTACTTGATAAATGCATACGAGGGTGTAGCGACTTATTGGATAATATGAATCTTAAACTGATACATTCTGCGACTGTATTGATATTTATAGAGTGCAAGTAATTTTGATGAAGTGGTTTGAACAATGTTGAATGTCGACACCGTCTTTTCAAGGAACGTTTTAACAAAATAAGAGTGCGTATTAGTGTGCATCGATTAAGCACACTCAACATTATGCGTAACTAAACATTTAAACTTTTTTTACCCTTAGTGTTTACTAACCCGTTTTTTTATCGCTCATTTTTGCATCACACAACCATTGTCTATTTTTTACTTAAGTACTAGCTAAATAACTAATTAACTTAATCGTCAAAATTTTTCCTCAAATTACTGTTATCTCAACTCCGTTCATAAGACTGGTACTGATATCAAGTTGCCATCCAAGAGAGAATGTAAATAGAACTACCACTGGTCCGTAAACTTCAAAAAGCCCTTAGGCGCACAAACTCCAGATGACACAAAATATACCAGCCCTTTATTGAGCATGTCTTGAATAGCACATGGAACAGTTAAAGACTCAGAAATTAGCATTTGTTCTATTTTGGTCGAAAATTCATGACCTAAAGTGAAGCGTGGTTGAAATATCGTAGCGAGAAAAGATCGCTAGTTTCCTCCCCTTCTACATTCAGTTCACTTTATCAAAGTCTGTATGTTCTCATGCTGCTTTCTGAATCTCAAGAGAGGGCTTCAAAGTCGAAAATTATTCATGCATTGAAAAGTCAATGGTCACCCTATGATGATTGACCGTTTGTCCTAAAATTGAGATCCTGGATTGACGGTCTGTATTGGATTTCGTCTCGTGAAAACACACTGGCGACTTTTGTTTGCCATGGTAATGTGACTATGATGATTGTCTCAGAGACAACGCGCTGCACCAGCCTGCCTGAGACTTGCTCACTCAAAGCCCCGGACAACAAACAGTCTCCCCTCCTTCTTTCCTTGCGAATGAAAGCTCGGCAACTTTACGTTCCAAAGACGCTGAAAGTTGTCTGATAAAGCGAACTCAATTTCAATCTCAAGGACAGCCTTGCGGAAATAAAAACGTTCGCTTTCAGCAAAGAAGGAAAAGGTTTCTTTTTACAGGTGTATGACCTTGAGGGTAGTGCGTTCTTACAACACGTGAGATATAAAGTGAGCCATTCAGATTCACTCGTAAACAACTAGCAGTTGCATTGACGATGTAGGTTTCTTTTGGTCTTTTGTGAAGCGAGTCGCAAATTAGCTTCTCTGGGCAATTTTTAGAATAGTTCCGTTTCCCCATCCCTTGCAGTATTCCCGGCTCTGATTTTCCCTTAGGGATCGAAATCACTTCAGGATTTTATGTCTAGTTATAATTTTTAGGGTGGTGAAGAAAGTTTAGATTTTTTTAAAATAATGGGTTCATATGTGTTTTAATGGGTTCATATAGTCACAATGGGTTCATATTATCATAATGGGCTCATATGTCTTTTAAATCGAAACTCGCTGCCAACACTTGTTGTCAGCAACAACATTTCAGGAAATCTGATTTGAAATTTCCTTCCCTTTTAATAAGAAATTTATTGATAATTCCAAGAGAACTCTCAAGATTCAAGAACATTATGGCACGCAAAGCAAAGTCCCCTCACTGGTCAAGAAGTTTCAACATCAGACAAAGAATCTCAAATTCAGAGTTGTAAAAGAGCCCAAAAATTGGTGGAATCGAGGATATTCGCTACATGTGTGATTTTATGAGAATTTATTTCGTCGATTTAATGTTGCCCTCCTCTAAACAATAAAATGCGAAGTGTCTCCTTAAGTTTTTAAATAAATAAATAAATGCAAAAATTTTATGTGCATCACTTCTTCTAAGTTATTACAGTGGGACTCTCACTGAACGCCTTAAATTGCTTGGTCCGTCTCTTTCATGCTCATAAGGCTGCTTAATGACCGTATCTGTGACACGAAAGTACAAGAATATTTTTATTGCGGGTACTATTAGGATGGATCTATTTTTTTGTCATCCACATCTGAAAGATTTGTCTGAGGAAAATATAGAATCCCGTCATTTTTGATAAGTCGTGTACACCAGTCAAATAAAATGTCAGTTCAGTAAAGGGGGTCGTGTGCAGGAACTCATTCCGGAGCTTGAACGCAGTATTAGAATTACGGAATTAGTTTCCTGTCTCATGAAATATAGATGCCGATACTAAGACATTATCTTGTTTCATAGTCGTCGATACATTATATTAATAACGCTTCTATAAAATATTGCGTATAATTATTCAGTCCTTTGAATAATTTTCACATGTTTTTTTGAATTTCAGGTATTGCATGTCCAGACTGTACTGTGGTGAATTAAGATTGAAATAGCATTTTAAAAATATTCATAAATTTTGTCTCAATTTTCATAAAATAATTTTTTACGACTATATGCTGAAGTTTGGTTGACAGCCACTCCACACCTCACACTGTACACCACACACCACACACATTACACACACACACCACACCACACACACACACCCACACACACCACACACACACACACACACACACCACACTCACACACACACACACACACACCACACGCACACACATCACACACACCACACACACACCACACACACCCACACCACACAACACACACCACCCACACACACAACACACAAACACCACACACACACACCACACAAACACCACACACACACAACACACACCCACACCACACACACACACACGCTCAAGGCTGCGACGCTTCGACGCGCAATTGCCGCGCCGCTGCAACGCTTCCTGCGCTCGCGCAGCCAGCGTGGGAACGTTTGTGTGCGCTCTGTTTTGTCAACGTTTTAGCAACGTTCTTCACGTAGCGTTGGCTAGCAACGTTTGTGAAAACGTTCGCGACGTAGTGCTTGCTAGTAATGTTTTTTAAACGTTCTCGATGCAGTGTTGGCTAGCAACGTTTTTAAAAATATTTTCGTTTTAACGTAGCTAGCAACGCTTGAGAAAACGTTTTTTATGCAGCGTTAGCTAGCAAAGTTTTGTAAACGTAAGTGACGTAGCTTAATAAAGTCCATATTTCTTTTATTTTGAACGCTATAAAAAAGCCTATTCTGAATCTGTTGTGGATCTATATTTTCATTTTATTGGTCACTTATGTTCATAATTTTTCCTAGATTGGGCAGAAAATGTACTTATTTAATAATGAATTTGCATTTGTTTCAATTTTCAAAACTAGTTCGTGAAAGCAGCACGCAAGTAGCTAAATTATAGTGCATTAATATTAAAATTATGGAAAAAGGAATTCGGATTATTACTTTAACAAATCCATCAACTTCGAAGACATCTAATTTTTGAACCTGTAAACTGCTTTGGGTTCCTGCTCGTATTTTGCTGTTCAGGGTAAACGGGTAAAAAAATCATCTTCAGAAACATGCACTTCAAAAATCATCTAAAAATTCGATATTCCCAGCTAATCCCCGAAAAAAGCACTCACAGTCTTACAGCTGCTAAGGATAAGTCAATGCATATCATCATACTTATTTAACAGATGTCCTTAATAATACGATGAAAAATGAATTACTCATAGCACATCAGAACTGCCAAACTTTGAAAGTGAGGAACCATACTTTAGCACCCCCATACGAACCGAGGTGCTTGCTCTGAATAACAGAACAGGGTTTAAAATTTCAATAACCTGTGTAGTGGAAGTCCTGAATGCTCCTTCGAGTGTCGTTTTCAGTTCTCGAAGTAAAGTGTAGCTTTCTCAAGTCAGAAAATTACAACGCCCATTCCAGAAAACTCCATTTTAAAGGCGAGTCTTAATTCTGTGCAGGGATTTGCTGAGTCAGAGAGGGTTTTGTCTGCGCATTATTTAAATGCACGGAAAAGCGTCCTAGCTTTGTGACTTTGCGGTGCCGGATTCGGACTCTGAGAAACCGAGAATCTGACTTTGAATCTTGTTTTGCTGACTCTGCAAACCTGGCTTTAGGAGCTACAAATTTGCAGTTGTGGTCGATGTGTGTGTGTGTGTGAAAGCGCATTTATTAACAGAGTTACTCGACCTGAAGTGTATTGTTTGTGGACTAAATGAATCACGATTTCAAAGTACGACGCAGAACTAAAGAGAAAGCTTATAAATCTCAGTTTTGCGTACTCCACAAACCTAAGTTTTCTTGAATATACCAGTGTCAAGTTATAGAAAAATACAAAGTGGAAACTGGCTGTAATCAAAATTGGATCGAGTTCACAATGCTATCGATTTTACAGCCGTATTTGGGAGCGTGGAATCGGACCCCAAATTAGCGACAATGATCCCGATTTTTCACAAATGTAACCCCTGCAAACCACGGCTTACAACTCTCTATCATGAACCAACAAAAGTAGTCGTAAATCTGCTCCGATAGAGCACTTTATTTACGTTCTCTGTCGGAGAACATTAAACCGAGTTGTATCATGTTTATGTTCAGCAGAGTGGTGAATTTTATTACTCTCTGACGTTTGTGATTCAGGAGAGTGTTAAATTCTATCATTCTTAATTGTTTGTGAAGATTAAGCCTCTTTTAGCGTGATCGTGTTTGTGTTCTGGGAAGTGATGAGTTTGAATGCGTGAAATTAAATAATCTTATGACGCTTTATTTCATGTTCATTTCATTCGGGATTGCGGTTTTTGTTTGAAAAATTACCATCAAGCTTTTGGTCTGCAAGCAGCTCAAAGTATCATACTAGAGAAAAATCTTACGAGCATTTAATTTGAACATTTCGACCCTAAGATACAGCAACATCTGGAAGCAGCAGAGGAACACAGTTATTTTATCAAAATTGATTAAGAAAGTAAATCTCGTTTTTCAAAATCAGATACATATACAAATACCCTTTTAAGAGAAAATTTTCCGAACATTTGCTCCTGAGCCGACGGGTCAAGGGTGGTCTAGCGCATGATTAACTACTCCAGTGATATACTGTGTGAGGTTCAACACACTGCTTTAGTGATATACTGTGTGAGGTTCAACACACTGCTTTAGTGATGTACTGTATGAGGTTCAACACACTACTTTAGTGATATACTGTATGAGGTTCAACACACTACTTTAGTGATATACTGCATGAGGTTCAACACACTACTTTAGTGATATACTGCATGAGGTTCAACACACTACTTTAGTGATATACTGCATGAGGTTCAACACACTACTTTAGTGATAGACTGTATGAGGTTCAACACACTAATTTAGTGATATACTGTATGAGTTTCAACACACTACTTTAGTGTTATACTGTATGAGGTTCAACACACTAATTTAGTGATATACTGTATGAGGTTCAACACACTACTTTAGTGATATACTGTGTGAGGTTCAAGACCCTACTTTAGTGATAGACTGTATGAGGTTCAACACACTACTTTAGTGATATACTGTATGAGGTTCAACTCACTACTTTAGTGATATACTGCATGAGGTTCAACACACTACTTTAGTGATATACTGCATGAGGTTCAACACACTACTTTAGTGATAGACTGTATGAGGTTCAACACACTACTTTAGTGATATACTGTATGAGTTTCAACACACTACTTTAGTGTTATACTGTATGAGGTTCAACACACTAATTTAGTGATATACTGTATGAGGTTCAAGACACTACTTTAGTGATATACTGTATGAGGTTCAAGACACTACTTTAGTGTTATACTGTACGAGGTTCAACACACTACTTTAGTGATGTACTGTATGAGGTTCAACATACCACTGTAGTGATACACTGTATGAGGTTCAACACGAAATTTTAACACAAATTAGACTCTAATGACAGATTGATGCTGTTGAATACCCTACCTTTAGTCAGAATTGAAAGTCATGATAGGAATCACGAGTGTGTTTTCTCCGCAGTTATGGTTTTCTAGTAAATTTCAAGCCAGGTCATAAATGCGGTTATAACTAAAAAATGTCACTTCATTTCAGCGATCATATTCCGTGAAAAACGCACTTCAAACTTACTTAAACATATTTCACCCAAATTTTTTGGTCACAGCGTGCGTACTTTCTTTTATTGAGACGTTACGAACGGAAATCCCCACACACATTTCAGAAACCACGTTCAGATGTGTGCACTTAATTTTCTATCCTAACTTTCCCTAAGTAGCAAAAACGGAAACCGGGAATTAAAAACCGGAAATAAACGGAAATCCACACACAAACCACACTCAGACACGTGCACTTAATTTTCAATTCCAACTTCTCCCCTAGCACAAAAGTTCGCATGATCTCCCGAAGTGTATGATCGAGACCGTTTTTACGTCGCCACATGACAGGGTGGAACAGTGATCTTAAGTGTGTGTTGTGGGAGAATTCTCACGGAAAAAGGTCAGATCCAACGATTGCCAAAGGAACTTCAATTTAACTTTTCCCACATTCTCTGCCTAGCTTTGTCATTGTTTTCATTTAGGGAAAATAGAAGATAAAACGGGAGTCAACAAGAAGATAGAGGGATAAAAAGGGAGGAATAGAGCGTGTCTTGGCCAGCGCCGCACAGTGGGGTTCACCGGCGTGTTTGCGTGCACTTGCTGAAAATGTGGAGATGTGTGGAGAAGCCTCTTGGTGATGGTGGGCCCGTCGTGGCGTTAAATTCTCACTGATGATTTTTTTTACCTGCTTGATGGATTTCAAGGGCAATTGTTTTGGCAATGATTGATATATTTCAAGAGCAATTGTAGTGGCAATGATTGATAGATTTCAAGAGCAATTGTTCTGGCAATGATTCATAGATTTCAAGAGCAATTGTAGTGGCAATGATTGATAGATTTCAAGAGCAATTGTTCTGGCAATGATTGATAGATTTCAAGAGCAATTGTTCTGGCAATGATTGATAGACTTCAAGAGCAATTGTTCTGGCAATGATTCATAGATTTCAAGAGCAATTGTAGTGGCAATGATTGATGGATTTCAAGGGCAATTGTTCTGGCAATGATTGATGGATTTCAAGGGCAATTGTTCTGGCAATGATTGATGGATTTCAAGAGCAATTGTTCTGGCAATGATTGATAGATTTCAAGAGCAGTTGTTCTGGCAATGATTGATGGATTTCAAGGGCAATTGTTTTGGCAATGATTGATAGATTTCAAGAGCAGTTGTCCTGACCATTTCAGGCTACGTATTTTTTTCTCAAAACTTCCACCTATACTGGAGCTTTTTATTCATTTACAATTTCCATGTTGGAAGAACCCAATGGATCGTTACTTATTAAGCTCGGTCACGTTTATTCGTTTTGTATGTTTTTGCCAGGAGTTGAACCCTGAGCTCTGGAGTGCGGCATGGGCGTGGTGACTCGTTCAATACAATGAAAATGAAAGTTGCTTGAGCGAGGCCGAAAACATCGCTAAATAATCCGTATAAAGGAGAGGCAGACACTCAAGAAGGCAAAGCGATAAATAAATGAATGAAACAATGGAATAACTGAATTGTTGATGTAATGGAACAATGGATACAGCGATGTATGAAGAAACAAAGGGATGGAAGGCGCAATAATCCAACTGGGATGGTAAAAGATGATGCTGCAATGTCTGAAACAAATGTTATCGTTTCTCCTATTCCATCGAAGTTCTCTACGGTATAGTAATCCAACATGAGACTTTTTAAAAACTTTGTTGAAGGAACAAATAGCATTGCCTGTTCACTTTAACTCCTCACTATAACTCACCCATGAATACATGTATTTTTTATTGAATTATGGGCAGAAGGTCTCATTTGAAAATGTTCGAGTATATATGACATATGGAAAACAACTGCACATCAGAACCAGCCAGCAGGTATACATGATTCAAGGGGTACAACTACCCTGTGTTGTACACTACCCGGTGTACAACACATCAAAACCATCCAGTGGGTATCCACGATATTCAGGGTACAACTGTTCATCAGAACCAGCCAGCAAGTATCCATAATACCCGGGGTACAACTACACATCAAAACCATCCAGCGGATTTACATGATACTCAGGGTACAACTGCTCATCAGAACCAGCCAGCAGGTATCCACAATACCCGGGGTACAACTGCACATCAAAACCAGTCAGTTCAGTATGGACAAGATGGGCGCGTGCTTTTCGTAGGTGCGCCATGGTCCTTGAAAGGGCCGCTTTCACCCACAGACCTTTGTGAAGAGCGTCTGATGCACGTAGTCGCGTGGAAAAAGCTCGAGGAGACAGTGTCCTCGCACGTACACGAGCAAAAAGCTACTGTTTGTGCAAGAAGATGGAGCGGTAACTGGATGATGACTTTTTTAGAGCCTCATGCGATGGGCTTGAAGTTTTTAAATGGGTTTGACGTAAGGGATTGAGGCATGTGTTTGGGTTTTGTTTTAGTGTTCCACTGCCACCGACGTGGGAAATTGTCGATGACGAAGATGGCGCATCCAAAGTTAATTATGTTATCGATTAATGTAAAAGCAGTCATTTATGATTCCTGTTAATGTTGTGCATGTGCATTTGTCAACACAAAAACTTGAAACTTGAGATATGCTGCGAGTTAAAAAGCATTTCTTTAGCGTAAAATATGAAAAGCATGCGGTATATTCCTCATGTAGTGCTGCAGACTTGACGGACAACACTCTATTTGCTTTAAAATCTAGATAGAAATGAGAGCGTGAGGCATCACGTAGCGTTGGAACCATTTTTGGGCAAGGACGCAAGTTTTGCTGTATCAAAGTAAGCATTCATGCTTACTCATGTTTCTCCATACATCGCTGTATCTATTGTTCCATGCTTACTCATGTATTTGGTATAAAGTCATTATCATGTATTTGGTATAAAAACTATCGATTTAGAACTGGAATTTTGTACTTGTATTCAAGTGACAGATCAAGTGTAAGGAATACATGATGAAAATTTGAATTGCAAATAAAGCCCTTAGATTGAAATGAAGTGTCTGAAATGTCAACATGTCAAAAATCCATTTTGAAAGAATAGTTATCAAGAGCCTAAAATATTAATTGTTTATCCTTTAAATTAGTTTTCTAAGATAAATTTCGGTAAATAATTTACTAGATGTGCATGGACGCAAATGAGGCAAGGATGCAAGTTAAAAGTTTAGGAGACAAATTCAGTACCCAGGATACGAATTGGGTATCTAGGACACCAATTCAGTATCTAGGATACGAATTGAGTATCTAGGACACCAATTCAGTATCTAGGTTTCGAATTGGATTTCTAGGACACCATTTCAGTATCTAGGATACGAATTGAGTATCTAGGTTAGAAATTGACTGAGGTTAAAATCAACCTCCGGTTTCTGAATTTTGACTGGCGCAGCTAACGTCCAGAGTGGAGATGTACAGGACTTTCCAGCCGTCGCCCGGCTATGGTACATCACTTGCGCCTTTATCAGGAAAAACGCCGCAGAAAACCTCAGAAATTTCCAGCGAAGTCGTTTTAAAAACGAGAGATCTGGGCGGCTTAGAATTATCCTGGGAAAGCGCTTTGGAAAAGAGAGTTTGAGACTCTCTGGAATATCTGAGGCTTTCCCTTTGCTGCATAGAGATTTTTTTTACTTTCACCTTCTGCGGCAGCGACCATCGCCTTCTTTGCCTTGTTGGACTGAGGAATGACTTGTGGAAATAAAGGGTACCTCGTGACTCGGATGGAGGTGGTTTGCTACAGGAGATGAATACTGACTTTACAGTTCAAATTGTGTTAGATGAACGAGGTTTGTGCAGTTTAAATTGTGATAGATAAATGATGTTTGTGCAGTTTAAATTATGCTATATGAATGCTGTTTTTGTATTTTACCTTATGTTAGATGAATGCTGTTTTTGTATTTTACATTATATTAGATGAACGCTTTCTTTGCAATTAAAATTTTATTGGAAGAATGCTATCTTTGCAATTAAAATTATATTAGAAGAATGCTATCTTTGCAATTTACATTCTATTCGATGAATGATGTTTTTGCAGTTCACACTACATAGGTAAATGCCGTCTACTCAACAGTTGATGCAAATTACCTTTAAAAATGCCATTAGATAAATGCTGCTTTTGCGATGGATGATAGATGAATACTGTTTTCAAACACGATGAATGGTCTTTGTTCGCGGTGGAAAATAAGGTTATGCAATTTTTGCAAGAGATTTAGTATAAATCCTGCTTTCGCAATAGTTAATAGAGCAACACTGTCTTTGCAGTCGTAAAGAAGAGTGCCTCTGAAGTGAAGAGAACTCGAATATCGTATTGGGAAGGGCCTCCTCCGTTTTAAATAAAGCAGTGGAATTAAACTGAGGCTGTCTTGTATTACAGAAGAAGAATGCCTGCATTAATGCACACATTGAACTCCGATAATCTCGTTTTGTTTGCTTTGATGCCGCCGTAAACATCGTGCTATAACCGAAAGCAAAATTTGACACCTTGCGCTCGGTAATGACATCGCTAAACTTGTGGATGCAAAAATAATTACGCAAAAGCGGCACATTAGAATCAGAGACCGGGCATACTTGATATGTGGTTGAGTACACATCAGAACCAGCCAGCGAGTATACATGATACGCGGGGTGCAACTGCACATCAGAATCGGCCAGCGGGTATACATGATACGTGGGGTACAACTGCACATCAGAACCAGCCAGCGGGTATACATGATACGTGGGGTACAACTGCACATCAGAACCAGCCAGCGAGTATACATGATACGCGGGGTACAACTGCACATCAGAACCAGCCAGCGAGTATACATGATACGTGGGGTACAACTGCACATCAGAATCGGCCAGAGGGTATACATGATACGCGGGGCACAACTGCACATCAGAATCGGCCAGCGGGTATACATGATACGCGGGGTACAACTGCACATCAGAATCGGCCAGCGGGTATACATGATACGCGGGGTACAACTGCACATCAGAATCGGCCAGAGGGTATACATGAAGCGTTGATGTGCAATTGGTGTGCAGTTCTACCCATCAACCTCAAATTTCCATTTCATCGAGTACTGCATAATTACTTTCAAAAATAACGTACACGGCTAGTCAGAACTGAGGACTTTCAATAATGTTCGATAGCGTACGTTATTTTCCTGAAATTGATTCTGAAGTTCGTTTTTGAAATTTTCTGAAATTATCTAGGGCTATTATACCTCTCATTCTTGACTGTTTCCCCGGTACCAAATAGGTAGGGGTTTCCAATTTAGGTAAAAAAAGAACTTTTAAGTAATAATATGACTACTTATCTTTGTAAAGTACAGGGATAAATTAGAAGATTTAGATTAATTATTAGTATCCTGTACACTTTATTTATTTAGCACTAATGACTGTTTTTAACTGAATTTACCTATAGGTTTCTTCAATTACCACCAACCAATTACCATTACTTGCCCCATTATTTTGTGACATATATATTATTTTTTTTAATCAAACCCATTTTAGGTTCGCATTTTTATTTCATTCGTTGCCAAGAGCCACGGTTGAAACTCAGCTTGTGCAACAAAATTTCTAAACATATACTGGCATTCATGGTACAAGAAGGTATTTTCTTGCTTATCTAACCACTATGCATCGTGACAAGAACCTAATTAAAAATTAACAAGCATCTGCGCAGGGAGAAAGTGACATGCGTTGGGGAAATTTCAAATCTATTTCAGGAAGCTGATAACTTTTCTCCTTGAAATAATTTCCCTGCATTAACAAATTTGTTTAAGTGGAAGGGTTAAATCCGCACTAGAAACAACACTTTGGAGATTGAAGAACACAAGTTGAACATTTAAAAAAGGAACGATTGAAAAGTAGAGCATGAGAAAAAGCCCTCGAATCAAGGAAGTGTCCTCGAATAATGCTGCAGTAAATGTTGCAGCATTACTTAATGCATCATTTACAGTAGCATAAATATGTAATGCTGCAGTAAATGTTGCAGCATTACTTAATGCATCATTTACAGTAGCATAAATATGTAATGCTGCAGTAAATGCGTGAAAAGTTCCTTAACTACTGGTCCCCAAATGGTGTATTCATTGTACAGTATTATTAACTTGATTTACAAGCAAAAACACCACCGAATGGTGGTAATGATAATGATTAAAATAATATATTCCCTGTATATCGTTATGAAATTGATGCGGTACGCGCGTAATTTAGTCATGCATGCACATTGGTACATTCACAAAGCACCATCATGGACTTGATAAACATACAAAACTACCAAACGGAATAGAGGTGATCAATTCATACATTCACAATTATTCACTCAAAACACATCATAATGAATTTCCCATTAACACAAAACCGTTCCTCGGAACACGGGTGACCTCGTCACACATACATGTCCGATGAATGTCACCTCACCCCATATTACAGGCAGCTCCTCTACATTCCCTTCCATGACATTAGCACTGGTATATATTCACTCCCATGACATTAGCACTGGTATATATTCACGCCCATGACATTAGCACTGGTATATATTCACGCCCATGACATTAGCANATTCACTCCCATGACATTAGCACTGGTATATATTCACTCCCATGACATTAGCACTGGTATATATTCACGCCCATGACATTAGCACTGCTAAATATTTACTCTCATGACATTAGCACTGCTATATATTTACTCTCATGACATTAGCACATCCTGCAAGCTTGCCAAGCTAAAGAGCAGTAAACCATGTGCACTTTTGACGTTGCTCAAGCCGCGGTAATTGAGGCAGTTTTGTCGGCGCTTCTTTACTGTTTCGAAACGCGACGCTGGCGTGCTTCTGATGTGCTCTTCGTTCTGACCCGCCAGACCAGCAGCGAGCTGAGGTGCGGGTGTTGGCCGACATTTGGATGTGATGCGAGTTAAACCAGTCTCAGTTATTGTCTTTTGGCATTTGATTAAGTTAAACCCGTCTCAGTTGTTCTGTTTTGGTATATGATGAAGTTAAACCCGTCTCAGATGTTCTGTTTTGATTTTTGATTAAGTTAAACCCGTCTCAGTTGTTCTGTTTCGATTTTTGATTAAGTTAAACCCGTCTCAGTTGTTCTGTTTTGATTTTTGATTAAGTTAAACCCGTCTCAGTTGTTCTGTTTTGATTTTTGATTAAGTTAAACCCGTCTCAGTTGTTCTGTTTTGGTATTTGATTAAGTTAAACCCGTCTCAGTTGTTCTGTTTTGATTTTTGATTAAGTTAAACCCGTCTCAGTTGTTCTGTTTTGATTTTTGATTAAGTTAAACCCGTCTCAGTTGTTCTGTTTTGATTTTTGATTAAGTTAAACCCGTCTCAGTTGTTCTGTTTTGGTTTTCGATTAAGTTAAACCAGTCAGTTGCTCTGCTTTGGTATTTGGTTATGTTAAACCAGTCTCAGTTGTTTCATTTTTTTTACCTGATTGGTGCTAGTTAAACCAGTGTGTTGTTCTCCTTGGTTCGTGCCATTTAATTAAACCAGGCTCACTGGCTTGTTTGCTCGCTTGTTTGATTGCTTGTTGTGTCCGTCCCAAGGAAGTTGGATACTTCCTTGGTCCGTCCCTACCTCCTCCCTGTATACTGAATCTCTGAATACTACACACTTTTGCTATTTTTTCCTTTTCTATTTAAATTGTTTCTACAGGTGGAAAATCATAGTCACGTTATTCTATCTCGGTAGTGAATATACTGAGAGAAAAATATGCTTTGAAAAAACTCATTTAACTGCAGTTTTCACAAATGAATTAAAGCTGTCACTTGAAACACAACAATGTAGTTACGGCAAATAAAATAGGTAAATTGAAAATTTGAGAAACAAACGTATAAACGCTCAAACTTATTTTTGACATGAAGGGTTCGTCTGTCATGGTTTAATTTGATAGAATGATTATCACAATACTGATATATGTCATTAATGTAGTTTATTAAATGAAAACGTTTGATTTAGCGTGCGGCATTAGGCGGTAATCAGTTTAAATGCCGCGCTCATTAATTTAAGCAGATTAATTTAATGACGACTGCCGCATGTCAAGGTCGAGCTAATGTTACATTGCAAGTTAAGTCGCAGCTGATCAATGGACTCACACAGCCGTGCTTCGTTCCTACATGTAAGTACACATGGCCTTATAAACGTGTACATCTTAAGACACTTCCAGAATTTACAAGTTTTTGTTTGCTTCGTTTCTACTTGCTAAAGTTAAGCCTTTGTTGAACTAAATGACTTTTCCGAAAGCCGCTACTCTACTAGCATTAACTCCCATATATGCTCAGGTTTTACCACTTTGACCGCAATTGGTTAACCTGAAGTTCAATATTTACGTTAAATTTAAAGTCAATTGTAGTGAGTAGTCATGACAAATGCAAACATTTACTGGATTACGTCTTCCCTTAGCTATAATTGAGTGTTTTTGAAAATTGAGTTTGTATCTACTAGTCGGTCAGCAGCATAAAGAAAATCTCCTCCGTGGCCACCGGTGGCGCAAGCTGCGGTCCAAGTGTTATGAGACACTTCTCAAACTCAGAAGTTTTTATGAACCCGCTTTTTGCGCCCAGCGATTCTGACGTAATTATCAAACTATGGAAAAAAACACACAGCTTGTTCTAATAAAATTCAAAAGTTTGTATACCCCCACCTTCTGCTCGTTACACTGCAGCCATAATTATTGACTCAAATATCTTTTATAAAATTCTACCAAACAAGTACTACACTACGTCCTACAGCAAGCCCTACTACCTGATATCTGTACGATATTTAACGCATGGAAGCAACATAATTTCACCAGAATAAAATTTCTACTCGCATGCTGTACAGTACACTGGATACCTCACAACCACACAATTTCGATACATCTGCAAAATTTCTACTTGCATCCTGTAGACTGGATACCTCACCAGTACAGAATTGAGATACATTTGTAAAATTTCTCCTTGCTTCCTGTAGACTGGATACCTCACCACAACATAATTTCAGCAGAATACAATATCTACTTGCCTGCTGTAGACTGGATACCGCACCACAACATAACTTCAGCAGAATACAACATCTACTTGCATCCTGTAGACTGGTTACCTCACCGCAACATTATTTCAGCAGAATACAATATTTATTGGCCTGCTGTAGACTGGATACCTCACCACAACATAACTTCAGCAGAATACAATATCTACTTGCAAGCTGTAGACTGGATACCTCACCGCAACATAATTTCAGCAGAATACAACATCTACTTGCATCCTGTAGACTGGTCACCTCACCACAACATAAATCCGCTACATAAGAAATTTTTTCGTCTCGCCGGAACGTAAGTATCGTCGCGCATCGTATCATTGATCGTTTATCGTAAGCCGGGATGAGGGGCGAGCGGCGCAGCGTGACACGCACACGCCCTCGTCTGTAAAAAAGGGGCCCTGACCCCTAGTTACTCGCGGTCCAAGCCCCCCATTCCCCTGCACCTTCCCCTCCCACACCTTCTCCTCCCGCACCTCCCCCTCCCGCACATTTCCCCCTCCCGCACCTTTCCACGCGACCCCGCAAATCGTGTTGATCTCCGAGGTCACCAAGAGGTGCGCATGCACGTCGCTCGAGCAGCCTTCAGTTCGCGTCGTGATCGGGTGATGGGGTTGTATAGTGTGAAGTGTTCTGGGGAGGTTTGGTGCGGCGTGAGGTGCTCTGGGGAGGTTTGGTGCGGCGTGAGATGTTCTGGGGAGGTTTGGTGCGGCGTTAGGTGTCCTGGGGAGGTTTGGTGCGGCGTGAGGTGTTCTGGGGAGGTTTGGTGCGGCGTGAGGTGTTCTGGGGGGTTTGGTGCGGCGTGAGCATTTATTTTATAGCAAAATTTTCCTTCAAAAGTGACCTATAGAAAAGGTATTACTGATTATGATGGTATTACTGATACGGTAAAATAAATACTCGGTTCGGGTTTTTGTGGAACATACTGTATATTGTGGGACACACTGTATATTGTGGGACATACTGTATTCCTACGAGAATTAGAGCAGATCAGTGTCATGCCTGGTATAGTGTGGGTGATCAAAAAGGTTTGCTGAGCTACACAATACATCAAAGATTATTTAGAGCTCAAAGTTCATTCTTAGACGCTCATGCTGATAAAAACTCGAGCAGGATGCGTCGCAATGGCGGCGGTGGAATCTTTGCGACCGAAATCTTCCGTGGGTTTTTAGTCAGAGGAGATCCTGTACTGAAGGTGTAAGCGTTGGAAATAGTGTGAGCGTTGGAAATGATGAAAGTCGCTTCACAAAAGTATTAAAACACGAAAAATTGCTCGAACATTTATTTTCTAAGATATCGCAAATCGTGCAGTCAAACGCCTTAGATTGAAATAAATTATTTTTAAAAATTTATTCCACAAAACCGTGACGTGAGTTAAGTATTACCATTGCCATAATTTTCATACTATTACTTCCTGCGTCGTCAGAACCCCCATTACTCCCATTACCCAATTACCCCATCTATTACCCTCAGTACTCTCATTACCACGATCACTCCCAGCTGTGGTTCATTACCTCCATAACGTAATGAGCGTCAAGGCTGGGAAACTCTGCAGTAATGACGCCAGCGTCCGCATTCTGTTTCCGCATTTTAAGAACACTTCACAAGGCAGGTAACTGCTGTGTAGTGTGTGTGTGTGTGTATGTGTGTGTGCATCTTTGGGGGATGTGTGTGCATGTGTTTGCATCTTTGTATCTGTGTAAACATGTGTAGTGTTGGGCATGTTTGTCGTTAGGAAATCTGTGGCACTGTCCGTCATCAGCTTATCGCAACTCAACTGCTACTGGTTAAATGAAATATGAATTTAATTTTAAAAATGTCTCGTTCCTCTCCAATAAACAACAATTACTAGCCAAATGGGCGCAGCATTCAACTCTCCTTGTATTTTTGCGCTTCGTATTGTATTTCGGTTTTGTAATTAGTTTAGTCTTTGTCTGAACATTGACACGATGGAAGTGTTAATTTTTTGCAGATTTTACAGTAGGAAATGCAATCGCATATATAACTTGTTAGAAGTATTCAAAAAAATTCTAATGAATCAGAATTTGATGTCTAAAATATTCAGAAAATTATGAAACAGTTCAGACACTTGAAGGGATCAAGTATCCTGAAAAGTGAGATTCTTAATGTTACTGCGATAACTTTTACTTTCCAGAGGCTTTCAATAATTTCTCGCGTTGAAAGTAATCTGCTAAGTCTTTTTAAAAACAAGCTGAACATTTTTGTATTAGAGTTATTTAATTAATCTTCCCGAGGCAATAAAATTTTGAGAGGTTATGCAACACTCTAACTCTACTCTATCAAAATTACGCAAACAACTATGCATTCCAGTAGTCCAGATACACAAAGCGTTTGACTCACATTTTCAACACGGAATATTCATAAGTTCTTAATTATTGCAACAAATCTCTTAACACCGCATTTCACGGTCACCAGATAGGTACGCGTTTTCTTTTTAAAACTCCGTGAATAGTGCGGAAAAATCTTAAACATGAAAATTTTACGGTGAAAACGCAAATATGGAGATAGTATGTTCCCCATCACAACGAAATGTTCTCTTCTTTCGTTGATTGTTCATTGCCTTACGTGTCTACCCAAAAGTGTGTTCCCTATCACAGGGAAATGTTCTCTTCCTTCATAATCAGTCCATTGCGTTACATGCCCATGCAGCTGTACGTGAGGCGCAGACATGCCGTCAGTTTGACGTAATGGTTGGCTCTCCCATGTCAACACGATGGCAGCCGTCGGCACATCGCCTCACTCTCGCGCTGCATCCTTTACAAAAGCTCGGACTTCATTTGGGCATTATTGTAAAAGGTTTGTGTTTGAGCGTCTCTTTAAAGCAAGCGTTGAGAGAGCTCAGTTACACATATGTTGCTTGGTACGTGAGAGTGTCATTGTGACTGTGGAGTGATGAGCTCGTTTGGTGCATCAGATTAGATACTAGTTCAATTAATTGCATGAGAAATATTTAGGTATATGAGATACATTAAGATATTTGAGGTACATTTTAAGATATGAAATACATTTAGATATATAGATATATGAGATACATTTAGATATGTGAGATACATTTAGATGCATGAGATACATTTAGACATATGAGATACATTCAGATGTATGAGATGCATTTAGACATTTGAGATACATTTAGATGTATGAGATGCATTTAGAAATATGAGATACATTTAGATGCATGAGATGCATTTAGACATATGAGATACATTTAGATGTATGAGATGCATTTAGATATATGAGATACATTTAGATGCATGAGATACATTTAGACATATGAGATACATTTAGATGTATGAGATGCATTTAGACATATGAGATACATTTCGATGTATGAGATGCATTTAGATATATGAGATCCATTTAGATGTATGAGATGCATTTAGACATATGAGAGACATTTCGATGTATGAGATGCATTTAGATATATGAGATCCATTTAGATGCATGAGATGCATTCAGACATATGAGATACATTTAGATGTATGAGATCCATTTAGATATAAGAGAGACATTTAGATACATGAGAAGCGTTTAGATATATGAGATCTATTTCGATAAATGAGATACATTTAGATATATCTAAAAAGGTTTATATATAGATATGTTTCAAATTTAGATATGAAATAATAGATTTAGAGATGATATATTTCATTTGCTAATTGTTACATCTGAGTATTTATGAATGTCGGGTGTAGACTTCACTTGCTTATTAATATATGCATGAATGATGAATGAATGTGGGGTACTGTGTGCAGTTGTTTGTTGTTTGCAGGATGAATAATTTAAGAACGTTAATAAAATTTATGATCGTAAAAAGTCTGCCATATACAAATGAAAACAGTTGGTAATGTTTTGCAAACATTGGAAAAAGGTTTATTTCGAAAACATTTACAAAAGGCAAAATCGGTTTCGAAAAGTCGACATAAGGATCCTCAGCCGGGAGACACACATGAATATTTCAATGCCCATGTTTATTGTCGAACAAATCATCACAAAGGATACTGCCTCGCACTTCAACACTCACCACTATCGCGTCAACAAATTTCAACGCCAGCCAGCCAAATTTAAGCCCAAAACGGACTCCAACATGAAACAAATTTCAACAAATTCCAACTCAAAACCAATTCAAACCTGAATAAATCTCAACTCGAGATGAATTTGAACCCATGACAAATTTCAAAAAGCAAGAGTTGCTTCGAACTACTGCGTCATTTCTGTTGGCTTAGGACGCCTTCTGTAGAGCTGGAGATGTGCGGTGTGTGTGTGCGTGTGGGGGTGTGTGGGTGCGTAGGTGTGTGTATGAGTGTGTGAGTGTGTGGGTGTGTGTGGGAGTGTATGAGTGTGTGGGTGTGTGTGGGAGTACATTGATTTGAGTGAGAGCACATCTGTTTGTGTGCAGCACACATGTGTGTATATAGTACAACGGTGTGCGTGTAGCAGCATACCTGTACGTGTAGGAGCATACTTGTGTACGTGTAGGAGCATACCTGTGTACGTGTAGCAGCATACCTGTGTACGTGTAGCAGCATACGTGTGTACGTGTAGCAGCATACCTGCGTACGTGTAGCAGCATACCTGTGTTTGTGTGGCAGAACATCTGTGTCCGTGTGGCAGAACACCTGTGTACGTGTAGCAGAACATCTGTGTACGTGTAGCAGAACACCTGTTTACGTGTATCAGCATACCTGTGTACGTGTAGCAGCATACCTGTGTACGTGTAGCAGCATACCTGTGTACATGTAGCAGCATACCTGTGTACGTGTAGCAGCATACCTGTGTACGTGTAGCAGCATACCTGTGTACGTGTAGCAGCATACCTGTGTACGTGTAGCAGCATACCTGTGTACGTGTAGCAGCATACCTGTGTGCGTGTAGCAGCATACCTGTGTACGTGTAGCAGCATACCTGTGTACGTGTAGCAAAACACCTGTGAACATGTAGCAGCACACCAGCGTGTGTAGCAGCCCATTAGTATACGTGTAGGAATCAACTACAATACTCAACAAAATTTCAAAAAGCTTCGAAGAAAAGTTCTCTCATCAAAAGTCGTCCTTCGATATGAAACGAAACTTCAAATGATCGTAAGTCATTTTATAAAAGGATTTTCTCGTTGCAAATTTTCTTCTTGATAAACTTTCATCGAGTTCTGAAAACCACACTGAAAGAGTCTAGCTCACTCAAGTTTCTTCCTCATGAATCTTCAGTTCAATTTTTTATCGATCTCAAACTTCGAACGCAAAATTTTGGGACTTGCCAAGTAAAATAGTAGTCCTCATTACTTTTTTTGTACTCGCCGTATTCTGTCCAGGTAGAAGAGGGCGTATCGAGGAGACAGAACTGGAAACTTTTCGCTGAACTCGTCGATTGTGAGACGCAAAATCATTATTAGAAGGGAATTTTCCCTTCTAATTTTCCTTTCTGAGGAAATGGAAGGGAAAAATAAATGAAAAGCTTCCTGCTCAACTCATCGATTGTGAGACAAAATCATTATTAGAAGGGAATTTTCTTTGAGATGACGGAAAAATAAATAATAAGCTTCTCACACAACTTATCGATTGTGAGACACAATGGAAGAAAGAAAAGAAAAAAGAAAAAACACATATTTCCAATAAAGTACACACATGAAATGTCGATACATTGGTTTTTAAAACACCTTAACCTAAACATCCTTAATTGATAACACATTGGTGTTAGACAGGAAGAAAATTTTCATTTGAAGGGAATTTTGTTAGAAGAGAAATTTTCATTATTATCAGAAAATCACTCTCCGGGTGATGGTAGCAATAAATGATGTGCGCTTTACTTCGCGGAGATACACGTGTGCTTAACAGTGGAAAAATTTACGTCCAAACTTCCGCAGTAAATTTGCCTATCGAATACTGCGCACTAAAACGCGATACGTTCATCCAGAAATATGTACTAAGATATAATAAAATAGTATTACAGTGCATTTTTTTGCACTATTATATGTGGATTGATATGGTTTTCAACACAATTTTCAATTCTACAAAATCAGGTTCGAAAATTGCTGAAAATTACCATTTTAGTGATGTCATTTTTTTCAATTGCTTTAAAAGCGATGGAGGAACCCATTGGTGATGATAATCAAGCGATCTCTTTACAAAAATTAAAATCTTTTTAGCGTTTTTGTGCAGCTCCTTTGAAAAGGTTGTGTCTGAGACAATAGGTAAGAGTGTGTGACACTGTTATTGCCTTTTCACATTCGTCCATTGTTTTTGTTGGGCGTTGAATGTAAAACTTTCTGACCCTTACGTGGCTTTTGCGACGGAAAAATTAAGTTTTTAGCTTTCTATTACTGTAAGGATCGTTTAGCTTTTGTATGAGATGACATATCTTTTTGACATATCACATGAAATGTCAAAAGAATCAAATCTCTCTCAACATCAATCAACAATTACAATTAATGTACTTATTCGGCTTTAATGTGTCTTCTAGCTATGAATACAGAAGAGCTTTACAAACATCGTTTCAACATACGACGGAGTTTTTTAGTTTATTCTGATTGGCCATCACTTATCAACAGGACCGATGGTTAGCTACTATGTATCTATGTACTTTCAAAAATCTAATGACCTTGTTGGTTTGCTTGAATGACTGGTGCGTAGGTTGGCCGTAACAACACGTTATGCTTTCAGTAATAACACAACGTAAAATTCAAAACTCCCACACGGTACGTAGTGGAAACGATCTGTTGCGAATGCCCTTTTTACGATGATTTCTTCCCAAAAGTATCAACGCAAGTAATATTACTGAAAAGGTCCCGTTGGGCTTAGCAATTTATGCATCAGTTCATAACTCAACAGTATTTCAAGCGTGGTACAACTCAGCAGTACTATAACTCAACACTATCATAACTCAACAGTATTAAAATCCAATAGTATTATATTTCAACAGTGATATAACTCGGCAGTATTATTACTCGACAGTATTATAACTCTACAGGATTATAACTCAACAGTGTTAAAACTCGACTGTATCATAACTCAACAGTACTTCATGCTAGCTGTAATTCCCGCGTACTATCTGCTGTGATGCGTCAAATACTTTTATTGTTTTAACAAATGTTCTCTTGATTTTCGGGCACTAACGGTTAGTCTGCATCCAAGTACAAACTTCAGGGGATACATGTCATGACACGATCTCAGTAGTAGTAGTAGTAGCTAGAAAGAAAGCCCTCTACTACTACTACTACTACAACTACTGAGGTCATGTATCCCTTAAATTTTGTTCTTAAAAAATCCGCTTGGTTGAAGAATTGAAAAATACTGAGGTGTAAAAACGAATTTGAAATGATGAACATATATGAGCAAAATACACGCAACCAAAAATGCAAATTACATAATGTTCTCAATGTTGATGTGAATTCGTAAGCCCAAAGCTCCCAGCCAATGCATTGATTTAGGCAAAAAAGGAAAACTGGTAACGCAGGTCACTTAACCCCGCCGAGTTCAGCCCTGTTTTGAGCGGGCCAGCAATGCCGTTTGGAAACAAGTCATAAAGACTCAGGAACTTACAGACAACTAAATTAAGACAAAATCTCTTTACTACACCTCGCAAACAGTGCAGATTGCCTCGACATCCCGCCATCGAAGCAATAGCGGACCCTGTTTTTTCCGGAGAATGAACTCCACTCTGATCCGGAATTTTGCCCACTGAAATTATTGGCGAGGACCACCGTTAAAGTTTGCACCAAACACCAGCCAGATTTGCTGGAGCTGCTCAAGATAATCGCTGGAGTCATTAATGTGGGTCCGGCGCTGCAAAACACGGCATAGGCTCCCTGTTGTCGGCAGCCTGTTGTTGCACTCGAGCCGATATTCCTGGTGTTCTGAAAACCCGATACTCGCTTAAATAATCCGGCCAGAGCCCGGCGCTTATTCGCCTATGGCACAGCTCAGTCATTCTTCTGGTTCAGATGCACCTGAATTAGGCAGGCGTTCGTGTCGGAGAGAGTGAAATTTACTCAGTTGTGAATGGAAATTTTTTCGTTGCTCCTCCATTTCGCTTAAATGTGCTATCCAAATATCCCGTTAATCGATACTTTTTCGCCAGGGCATTTATGATTTTAGCCTCTCTATTATAGTCCTGGCACTGGGAGGCTAAGATTATAAATGAAAGATCGACATATATGATAAATCGATACTTTTTCGCCAAAGCATTTATGTTTTTAGCCTCTCTATTATAGCCTCGGCACGGGGAGGTTAAGACACAGATGTTACAGCCATAAGGTTAAACTAGGTAACGTTGATATTTTATTTCGAGAGTATGTTACTGAAGTAAGAATTTTCTCTGCTAAAATGAATTGTTTTATACAAGGGTAGCATGAATTGGATGATACGACTTGCTTGTATACACAAATAGGTAAATTGTTGTGTGAGACATGAATCCTAAGCCAACACCAACTTACTGAGATCTTGGTCACTCGGTAAGACTTCACTCTCTTCCGTTTAGTGAAAGTATGAATGCTTCCGGTTGAAATACCGGGCCTGACTTCCAGAAAGTTTTGAAGGAGATGCGCAACATCCTCAACGTAATTACCATACGAAAAATCACAACAAATTTTCGTCGCAAAAGACCCAATAGATTGAGAAATTAAGTGTGAAGAGAGAGTAAACATTCTTTAAAACTACAATTAATCACTAACCATAATTTACGGCACACATTTTTATTTTTCGTCTTGCTGTATCACTTAACCATTGGTCGTCGTAAGCTAACAGAGAAAAAATTTGCAAGACTTTCACAAGAAGTTAACTTTTTCCGTGCATGATTTGTTCGTTGCTAATGTTTCCTAAAACTGAGAGCCCGGGGCGCCGTCGTTTTTATTTTGTGCCACAAATGAAGTGGGAACAAATAAGTTCAAGGTTGTTTCTAATTGCAAGTGGGGGAGTGTGGGGGCAGGTG
>JACJUY010000988.1:159502-172755 GCA_014220935.1 Platorchestia sp. MABIK | reverse complement strand
CCTCATGAGCTATGATGTTGGATGTTAAGAGTATAGAGAATTCAGTGTCAAAGATTGGTTTGTCTCACGTGTGTACACAAAACTAAAGTTCAAGGATTAGTCTGTCCTTCACCTTTACGAAAAATTGAGTGACAGAGATTGGTTTGTCTCATCTCACAGTGTGACAGAGAACTGAGTCTCAAGGAATGGTTTGTGTCGAGCCTCCGCAGAGCTTTGAATGACTCAGATAAGTGAATGATAGGGACTTGGATGAACCCGAGCGTTTGCTGCATTTTCCATTGGCCTTTATCTCGTGTGTTTATTTTCGATAGAACATTTAACATCTTTCCCAAAGAAGGAATTACACGATACTTGGTCGTTCTTCTATTTTTCAATATTGATGTAGGACGCTTTTGCAAAAGCACGAAAGTTATTAACAATATGTCACTATTTTGAGGGCAGTTTTGGTTGAAATATTGTACCTGTACAATGATTGATGCTCGTGTTTATACGGCAACGCCCTTGTGCAGCGTGCCGTACTGGCTACGGAGAGACGTGAGATAGTGTCAGTAGGTCGCAAACTCACTGTCATTCTCGTGTGATGAACGTGAAGGGGGAAGTGCTTTTTTTCTTGTGTTAAAGCTGGGGAATAATAATGACGGGGCGTAAATTGATTTCTTCAGCATTTATCGTCTTAATTTTCTTGGGGGAAAATGCTATTAATTTGCCTACGAGAATGATGTGAACGTTTCAATAGTTTCAAGTACAGTAGTTCTTGATAGATTTCAAGTACTTTTAACCGTTAACTAAGTCAAAATTTTTATTTAGATTGAAAAATTGGCTCCTGGCTATGAATGCGGTTAAAGTGTATGTCCTCAGAAAATATATAGATACATATATTTTGTTGGGATTTCTGGAGTTTAACTACTCCCGATTTTTTCGAAAAATATCAGGAAAATATGAAAAACACCTGGAATGATGTGTTTCAAATTTAATTCTATGTAAAGTGTGCAAGTTTCATAAGAATCGAACCATACTTTATTTTATTAGACAAAAAGGTAGCAGAAAGAGCTAAATCTCCATAATGAAATTAAGCCAATCGGTAACTGCATGATCATCTAAAGCCAATTGTTCACAGATCACAGTCATAGGAAGTTCCAAGCTCAAATTAAAATAAAAGGTTTCAAAATTTGTCGGATGGAAAGATGGCTCCCTTCAAAAAAGCTCTTCCTCCTTGCGGAAACAAAAGTATTACACTTCCGTTTGAGAAAATATTTGGAACACCGAAATTTTAAAGCGGTAGCATTAAATTGCATGGAGGAGCTTCATTTAACACAATTTACATTAATCATAATCAAATTGTAATACTGCAAATACGCTAATAGCGACACTTCACAATTCAATAAATGCTCGAGATCTTCTAATGTACTAACGAACATGTTTCTTTTTTTCTGAAAAATAAAGAAGAAAAAAAAAATGCAGATAAAAAAATATGTTCCAAATTAAATTTTACGGATACCGTACTAGTTTCAAAAAAATTGCACTATAATTAAATTAATTAATAATTATATTAATTAATGATAATAATTAATTATAATTAAATTAATTAATAATACGTGGGGTAGTTAAACTCCAGAAATGCCATCTTGTTTTTATACGGGCCTCGTTGTGAGAAGTTTTGAAGAATGATGATATAGAGTTTCATTGATCAGAATTTTTCCAATACTTGATCGTATTGTCGTAGCCTTCTTTTCTTTTCAATGCAATTATACTGTTATTCCTACTTCATCAGTCGTTTCAAGGTTGACCTTCAAATTTACGGTTTATTTCAGCAGGATATATTAAACACATATCTTAGTACGGCCATACATTTACTGTTTTAACGAAGGGTGAACACACTTATGACAAGAGGTTGATGAAACTAACAAATATCGAGGATGGTAAAATAATGGACAATCCCAAAGAACTTAACTTGGAGTACGCAGCGATGGTGACGAATTAAAGGTCTAGTAATTACGTTAAATCGGATTTGTCGAAATGAAGTTACACAGAGATTACATAGACTCTCTCTCAGAGTGCCGGCTGAGTTTTAATTAACAAGTCGAAAGGTGGCACTAACAGACCTTTACAAGAGGAAATCTCGTACTATAATGATCCTACCTGTCAACGTATGCTTAAATATCAGCAGCGACTGCTGCAGCTTCTGTCGATTCGTTGAGGCGGTTGGCAGTTCTCAACTGTCGAAGAGTGTTGTACACTTTTTTCTCTGTCGCCTTCCCTATGCTGAGCCTGCTTTCTTCGTTGATTTGCTACTAACCGATCGGGCGTAAGGTCTACGTTCTGCCGTTCACTCTTTTGGTGGTGGAATTTCACAGTTTGTACCTAGGTACATAACATATGATTCCTGTTAAAGTGGTAGTTCTTATTATTTTTACCAAAATTAAGTATGCCGTTTGTGATTTGCCAGCATCCGCATTCCAAGAAAAAGGTACATGTTAAGCTAGTTGGCCTTCAATGATTGTTTGTGTTGTTAATTCAATAGCTTCAGTAATTGGAAGCACTGGTGCTCGCGTTGGTACTGTTGTGCTCGCGGTGGTACAGTGGTTAAGGGATCGGCCTTGCATGTTGGAGGCCCGGGTTCGTATCCCGGCACTGGCGCGACGATTTTCCCCGTTGGGTATAAGGGAGAGCTCAAGCACAATACCCCACTCAACCCAGGTGTCGGAAATGGGTACCGGCTTCACGGGGGAACCGTCATGGTGTCCTATATATAGTGTTAGTTATAAGACATTTGAAAAACCAATGCTTAAGATCATATGTATCAGGCTTGATTGGAAATGAAGCATCATAAGATGCCGATGTTAAAGAAAAACTTAATAGAACTCAACAGCTCGTTCAGCTGAAAATCCGGTCCTAACGCACGAGTCGCATCATATTTGTTGTACACCGAAAAGCTCGTACTAGCGGACACCCCCCTTGGCGATCTGACGAACTCCCTCCTGTAGCGATCTGACAAGCAGACCCCCATTACCTGTCCAACAGGCAGACCCCCCTTCCCCCGTTGCAATTTGACAAACGCCCCCCNCCCCCCCCCCCCCTCATAGCTGCCCTTAATGCTCCACCCGCCTGCCAAATATGGATGAGGTTAATTCGATCTTAATTCGGAGGTGTCGGACGCTGAGGTCAGGAGGCTAATGCGGCCCCCTGCTGAGCTCGTGATGTGGCTGCGCGATTGATTTTAACTTTAAAAACCTGCGCCGTTTACCTGCGCTCGCTGCCATTCCTGCTAACTTGACGCAACTGAACGACCGTGTCTCAGATCAGGGGAAAATGTGAGGTCCTGAACTGAAGGTTAGATAGGCCTTCCTTCTGTTGGAATAACATTTTTTTGTCGCAGCAGACTATTTTTTCAGTTCACTGTTGTCTTGTTTTTGAGTACCAACCACTTTCTTGTTCAACTTCAATCTTGTTTCGGAAACGTTTGTCAATTGTGTTGCTTCAATGCGCAGGTTTTGGAGGACACACCTTGTGTGTAAATTCCCCATTCCCTTACCTCCATACTAGATGGTGCCCTCGTCCTTTCTTTATTTGAAACACCTTTGTTGTGGTTGAGAAGGCTTGAAATAACTTGAAATTTAATTTAATCTGTCTTTAACATGGTACCAGCGAGTTGATCAGTGTACTCGATGCGACATGTGTCAATTTTCCTGCAAAGAATCTTTAGACATGACTGGTTCCTTTGTGGCTTGACGATTATATGTTTAGGTTGGAATTATTCTTCTCCACGAAAAATTGTTTGAATTCTTAGAAAAAATAAACCTTTGGCTGAAAGTCTCTGGACTGAAGGTCAAATAATTTCCGTACTAGCATACTGAATCCTTCGGTAATTTTTATTCCATGGCTACGGGAAATATTTTTGTGAGGCTGTGTTGTTCCGCATCAAAGTGCTGTCCGCTCTCAGAAATTACAGGCATTAAGTTTATTTAGGAGTTTTTTGGAGGGGCATGTTTCTTAGTTTACTTTTAAACCGCGTGTTTTTTACTTGCAATGAGGTTGGCTGAATAATTTTTGTGTGTGTGCTTTAAAACCAATCCGATAAAAATTCTCCATGTTTGATGTTCTATATTTTGTTGGTTATTTGAAAAAAAACTGTGATCGTGTGTATGCATTCGCTGTAACAACTAAAATCGTATTTAAGAATTTCTATGAATAAATTGTCGAATTCCGCATCTCATCGATCGATTAATGAAGTTTGGAATTTCATTGAATTAATTTCTTTGTTGACGAAATTTCAGTTCAGTCTAATATGTTTACTGCCTCACGGTTTTATGAAAAATCTGCGTAGAAAATTACTCGAGATATGTACATACATATAATGGGATGGTATTGTTCAGATCAGCGGCCCTCTCAGCGGAGTACAACTATTGTATCCAAGGGAATGAGTGCTACTAGGGGAAAAATGTGAGGTCCCGAGCTGAGAGTTAAGTAGGCTTTCGTATTGAAACCATGGTTTTTTGTTTGATCAAGGACCGTTTTTTTCGGTTCACTGCTGTCGTATTTTTCAACACATCACCTCAACCTTCATCTTGCGTTTTAACCTTCCTCCTCAACTCACTGTTTCAGTGTGCAGGGGATCCTGAACGGGCACACACCTCGAGCTCTCAACTTCACACCAATTGTTGCCTCCATCCTTCCTCTCTTTGGAACGTCTTTGTTGTGATTAGGAAGGCGTACCTATTTAATCTAATGTTCGATCAGCAGTGGACAGCTTCGAACCAGGAGAAAAAATCTCGCCAAACGCCTCAGAAAATGCCGAACTTCATATCTGCAAGTCTTGTGGCAGAACTTCTCTTCTTTTATGAAGGGGCGCAGAATTTCATAACAATTCCATGGTGCATCTATTGGCTCATACAGCCCTTTTTTGTGAATACAATTGTTGTCGTGGATTCTCTCGATCTCTTTTGTGGCTGTCTTATGTCTTGAACACTGTATACAATTTTCTACGTAGCTTTACAGTGGTCCTTGAAGAGCTTTTTTGGTGAATTATATCCGTACCTGCATAAGTTGCGTCATTTATGCGTGTGCGTCTTAAAACTGACGATATTCTGCTTTAAGGAGCACTCTCTTAAAAAAATGAAGTGTGTGAAATCGTAATGCCTCTAACATTCGTATATTTCGTATCTTAATCTTCCACGAGTTGAACTACGATGTTCGTGCAGTTAGAGATGACAGTAAATCGTGAGGGAGGTTAAAAAACGAAAGCTTGCACAAATCTGAGAAGTGAGTTAGCAAGGTTAATGTGAGAGACCGCGTGAAGCTGCAAACTGATGTTCTGGTATCCATCACACTTACGTCATGTCTAGCTAGTCCAATCGTTCCGATAAAAATAGCATTTTCTGATTTTGGGAAAAAATTACGCGTTTTTAACGAGCCTTAATTAAGGTCCACCTTAATGCCTCTTTTTAACTTGCATAACTTAACACTAGATCTTCAATCGCAAATCATCGTAATCTAATCTTGACCATCTTAAAGTATCAGATTAACTCTCCTACTCTTTCTTCTTTACTATCCTACTTTTTCTAGTTAGCTATCTTGCATTTTCTTACTATACATTTTTCCCTTTTGTTTTAACTATCCTACTCGTTCTTCTTAATTATCTTCCCCTTTCTTGTTAACCATCCTACCCTCTCCTATTAATACTTGTATAAGTACCATTTCATATTTTTACCTTGAACTTAAGATACGTGGTGTTTGAATTTCTTGACGCAGTAATTCACAAGAATCTATTTTGAATTGAACTCACAAATTTTTGAGGTACCAATTTGCTTCTGCATCGTTCTCTCATTTGTAACATGGATTATTCCGTTTCCCTCTCACAGTCACTCGACTCTTCACAATGGTGTGTTAACTTTGAACTCCATCCTATATCTTTAGTGATCTCTCCCTTGCTGCATAGATAATTCCGTTCCTCTCGCAGTCACTCGACTCCTTACAATAGCGTGTTTATTTTACCTTCCATTAAAATTTATATTGCCTAGTGAGGGCAGCATTATTTACGCTGTGCGTTGTACATGAGATGCTACTGAGTTGCATGGCTAAACTGCCGCTCTCCCACGGCCGCTTTGTGTTCGGTGTTTGTTGGTTCTGTGTAGAGCCTGATTATGTTGGAGTGAGATGTACCCGCCTCCAAGCTGCTCTAATGGTTTTATTAAGCTAGTGTCAGGCGCAGCGTTCTTTGTTTTGTTCTACTTTGAAAATGTAGTGTTTTCGACATCGCGGTCGAAAGAACCCTTTGATGTATTCATTTATAATATTGTAGTTTTCCTTAAAATGTGTAATTTCACTTGCATTTTCATGGTGACTTAGCAGTGCAGTTCCACTTGTTTCAATGAACAGCATTTATGTATATAGTTTAACTACCAACCTTTCAAATAAATAAAGTTGGCGCGAATTAAAATCAGCATTCAAAAATCGATTAAAATTCAAACACAATTTAGTCCAGTAGACTCAAGTGGGAAGGAGAATCTTCTTTCGAAATATCTATTCATCAGGGACTTGCCGCTTCTTGCTTACTTCATTTTCACAAGGGATTATACCAAATCAGGTTTAGGTTGTGGGTTGTTGCTGCTTTCTAAAAAAACAGTTTTCGAACATGTTTAAGGGAGGCTGAAAATAACTTTTCAATCATTCATGTATGTGTTCTTTGCGTATGAAAAAAAAATTTCTACAGTCAGCGGGGAAACACAACCTAAAGCATATAAAGTTAAAATCCTTGCATTCTCTTCGTGATGTTGTGCTTCGACAATGCTAGGAGCTCTGAATCTGGAAGAATAATCACATATTAAACAATTATGCAAATCGAGTTTGAGAACGAGTTAGTAAAAACAAAAAGATGAAAGCTTGTATGACATTATGTAAGTCTATTTTTAAAACCACTGTGTTGTTGTAGTGCTCTGAAACGTTCAATGTACTATTATACTTCACTAATCATCGGAGACATGCGCTTAGCCTCGCTATAGTTCGAGTTTCAGATACCCACTCCGGCGACAACCACAGTTTGTGGTACAAAATTGCTTCTCCTGTCACGCCTCAAATTTTGTTGCGCTCATGCTCCTGCCAAGATGTGTTACGGGTTGAGTTACTGCAGACGAGTCCTTGCAACAAACTGAATTGTGAACAACAAAATTAAACGAACAGAAAAAACACACACATTCAATTTGAAATTTTATCGATACGACCCTAATATTTCGCAGAAAATATATTTAATTTCATTGAAGAAAATTCATAGATTTTTAAACATTTTTCATGACAAAATATTTGGTAATAGCACATTTAACTGCAAATTACCTCTTGTTGAAGTGAGTAACAGACATGGTTCCTGCTGAACGCGCAAGGACCAAAACAGAATAACCGGAGTCGTGTTGTCCCCCGCAGACTGCAGTTTCCATCAGTAACTGAGATGGGTGTATGTGGTGTGTGAAAGCTTAATGCAACTGGTGAAATACACACAGGCTCAGCTGGAGGCTGCAGGCAACTGCACCTGAAGGTTGCAGGCAACTGCACCTGAAGGCTGCAGGCAACTGCACCTGAAGGCTGCCGGCAACTGCACCTGAGGGCTGCTGGCAACTGCACCTGAAGGCAGCTGGCAACTGCACTTGAAGGCTGCCGGCAACTGCACCTGAAGGCTGCCGGCAACTGCACCTGAAGGCTGCCGGCAACTGCACCTGAAGGCTGCCGGCAACTGCACCTGAAGGCTGCAGGCAACTGCACCTGAAGGCTGCAGGCAACTGCACCTGAAGGCTGCAGGCAACTGCACCTGAAGGCTGCCGGCAACTGCACCTGAAGGCTGCCGGCAACTGCACCTGAAGGCTGCCAGCAACTGCACCTGAAGGCTGCAGGCACCTGCACCTGAAGGCTGCAGGCACCTGCACCTGAAGGCTGCCGGCAACTGCACCTGAAGGCTGCAGGCAACTGCACCTGAAGGCTGTAGGCAACTGCACCTGAAGGCTGCAGGCAACTGCACCTGAAGGCTGCAGGCAACTGCACCTGAAGGCTGCAGGCAACTGCACCTGAAGGCTGCAGGCAACTGCACCTGAAGGCTGCCGGCAACTGCACCTGAAGGCTGCCGGCAACTGCACCTGAAGGCTGCCGGCAACTGCACCTGAAGGCTGCCGGCAACTGCACCTGAAGGCTGCCGGCAACTGCACCTGAAGGCTGCAGACCCAACCGCTAGACTTCAGGATGACCTCGTGTGTTACTGTTCCTTTTTGGTTCGCTGCCACAGCCGCTGTGACGCGATGCTGACGTCATCCATCCTTCTCTGAATTTATTTATATAGGTGACGATATTTGCAATGTTTGTGGTTCTCAAGTGTCAGCTTTGTTATTCTGTGTCGTGAAACGAACGCGGAAAATGTTATCCGTTAATTTTATCATATCATGGTTTTAGTTGGCTATTTTTGAGCTGAATTTTATGTTTCGATGAGTGTCATATTTTAGTAAATTAAACCCTGGGCTTTGCTTGTTACTCTCGGTGGAGAGGCGTGTTGCTCTGTGTTCTCAAAGCTGTTTGGTAAGCCGAAGTAATTGCACGCACTGTGCGTTTTTGCGATGAATTTTTCTCCGTTTCAATTATCGTTCCATGTGACGAGAAAATGCATCGCTCTTGCTCGTTTAGCTGAGGATTTTTTTTACAATCACAAGTTCACACCATAACTTTTTGCATCGTATGAATAACATTGCGTCTCGTGTCAGAAAATCTAAGTTTTCGCTCGTAGCATTGGAACTGAAAAAATCCCTTCGCTCTTCCATGAGTCACGGGTGCAAAAAGCGCTCTCAAATGTAGCGTGCAATTTATTCGCCATCTACATGAACTCAAAAGCTGAATGTCAACCCAGCAAAGGCAGATGCAAATGATCCACTGATAATAAGTTCGTGCGGAGCTTCAATTTTATGCTTCCAGGCGTTCCAGATGCTGGAATTCTGTGAAGTTCTCGTGAGATCTGATTACGAGAGTCTTCTGCCTCTTCGAATGCATGACAAGTGTGGTGTATAGAGCTCCTGAGCAGCGGAGATGTGCTTTCTAGGGAGGAAACTTAATTATTTTCCGAGTAAGGTGGGAAATGGAGCGGAAAATGAGCCTACCTACATATGTAGGTTGCACTTTCTTGTCTCAACTACGCAAGCAACGCATACCTGGAATGCGAAATAATTTTGTTTTTATTGCTTCCTATAGAAATGCGAACAAGTGTTTGCTACCAAACAGTTTTACTGAAGGCTCTGCTTCAAGTATCAAAACTAAGAACAAATTTATTAGTTCACTGAAGTCAGAAATAACTGATCCAATTCATTATTATTTGAATAAATTTTAATCTCTCAAGCCATGATCAATTTATTTCCCTTTCACATGTTTCATCCTATTATCCAAGTACCAATTTATACAACTTTTTATGAAATTGGCACCGTTTCGTTCATTTATCATGAATTTATTTCGAAATAACTAATTCATCGAGCCCTGAAAGTTTCTAAACCAAAAATTACATTTTGGTCAATAATGAGATAATGCCAATCTACAATAATTGTGCCTCCATCAATAGCGGTTATTTTTTACGTTTCCGTGTTGCGTGATTGTACTTTCTCAAGTGCTTGTTGCGTAATTTTTCGATACCTATTAACATGATCCAAATTGATCTATAATTGCTTGATTTAAAACCACCCCAGTTGAGAAGAGGATCAAAACTTTCATTAAAGCGCAAACTGCAGCAGAATTATTTCTGGAATTCTAGCTGTAGCACCTCATCCTTAATTTAATAACGGGGATAATATCTTGCTTTAGATTTTTGGTGCAGGCGTTGCATTCAAAACATATTTTACTGACCTTTCGTATGTTTCGCTTAATGTGGATTCCGTTCACTGAAGCTGAAAATGCACATTTTGTTTTTGAAGTGCGCAGAATCAAATGGGACTGCAACGGTGGGCATTTGTTCTAGATATCTTTAAAAAGCTGATTTTCGAGAACCAGTTGGGAAGTTTTCCGTAAAAATGTATTGAATTGAACTTTCTGTACTAGCAGTTGGGCTTGTTGCTTGTCATTTTCCGTCACTGAAAATTTATTCCGACGTGGACCAACGTTCACAAGTACACATATAGCTTGCCATTTCTCTACACTATAAATTCACGTTGCTTGGCATCTCTCTTAACTAGTTATTCACTCCGATGTAGGTCAATGAAAATATGGAAAATCTACAGTTTTTAAAATTTTTGATTTACGATCGTCCTTGAACATCGCTGTGTTTGACGCACCTACGTACACTAGACACGAGGGCTGTGACGCATCACGTTGCTCAGCGATGTGTGCCAATGCTCTATTCAAACACACGAATTTTTACGAGTCCATATCAAATTTCTTATACAAACCGAGTCTGAGCATCTCGCAATTTATTAGAACCCGGGCTTCACTCGACCATTCTACATTTTGATGCGAGAATATGAACATCTTGCAATTTATTAGAACCCGAGCTTTGCTCGACAATTCTACATTTTTATGTGACAAATAAGGGGAGATGATGCGTCAGGGTCAGAATGAGTTATTGCTCTCAATGAGCGTCTCTCTCGCCACCATGCCATGCGGGTCTGGCTTTGTTGAGCTCAGGGTTGTTGTCCTTGTGAGGCTCATCTACCTTCTTATTGTTGCCTTCTCTGTGTTACTTCTTGCTGCAGTACCTCTGAGTCTCGTCCTTCTTCTTCTCTTCGTTTGCGTTCTCCTTACTTGTGAGATTGTTGTACAGTGTTTCTTCAGTGTTGTTATAACTGTGTCTCATTCTATTTCTTAATTTTTTGTTTTGTCCTACTTGCTAGTGTTACTGATACGTTCTTTGTGTTTCTTTAGTGTTGCATCAACGTTGTTGTCACTGTGTCTTGTTCTCCTTCAGTTTATTTTCTTCTTACGTGGGTTATTGCAGTATTGTATGTTTCCTCGTTATTGTCGCTAATTTTTAGCTCTCTTTTGAATATGCTTCGTTTCTTTGTAGGTTGTTTCTTCCGACGTATTGCATTATTGTATTGTCTGTAATTCGGGAGCGTTGATCTTGCGTTATTGTCCTTGTGGGTGTTTTTTGCTCTTATTATTGCATTTTTCGCAAAACTCCAGTGTTTTTATTTTTTCTGCTGTGTAGTTGTTGCTCTGTAGTTTAATTGTCCTTACACTCAATGTGTTGTGCGTTAGGAAATATGCTTCAGGATTTTAGAACTTCTTTTCTTGACATACCTCGACTTCGGGAGGGAATTGGCGAAAAATTCTTTTCTGCTGAAATATTTCACTCGGATGAAGCGAACTTCAATGCCTATCCCATGAATAATACTTTTTTCTCAACTTTATACTCTCAACTTAATGTCTACATCAAATTGACCAGTTCATGGTAAAACTGCAATATCATTGCCGTAAAGGATTTATATTATTTACGTGAATTTTTGTACCTTGGAATGCGTAACTAGATAAATTAGTTTCATGAATAAGTGTTTTCATTTAATTTATATTATTTTACTTTTCGAAGGACTTTCGTAAAAGAACTTTACTGAACTAATTTTTTTAGAGTTCATCGCTTTTATCAGTAGAGGCTTCTTGATGAATGAAGTTTTTTAAATGTGCATCAAATATTTGTTTATAACCTTGAGGGTAGTTTTTGCTGTTCTGTAACGAACCAAAAGAACCAGCGCCTGCTAGTGAAGGAATGCCGTAACCGCTGAGGAATACTTCACATCACCGCTTTTATTTCTAAAATTCATCCTACGGTCTCTTCTATGTGGGGAAGTGACCAATTCATTTTAGAAGCTGGCGCATTTACACTCACATTCTTCGCTGTTGCATCTATTGTTAAAAATGTACTGTTCTAGGCTGCTATAGCTGTAAGATAATAAATTATACACATTTTTCCGGAGTTATTTTTGTTTCTTCATGAATGTTTAGTATTTTTAGGCAGGCCCAATTTTTTGCCTAATTTCGGCTGGCACATTTTTTCTCTCTTGCATTTGAGCTGGAGATTGGATTTATATATCCATTATTGAATAGAAAACTAGTACCTTAAATTTTTTTCAAACCTTTGAGCCACCGAAGTAAGAAATACTTGATATACTTATGCGTTGATTTTTTAGCTTCTGTGTTCCATACTGAATAATATACTTCTGAATCGTCAATGCTGACTTCAAGTGCGGCAAGAAAGCCCGTGCAATATTCTACCCTCGTAGTTTTAGCAGCTCATGCAACCGTTGAGCATCCTCGTACCGCCAGTCGGATTCAAGTTGCATGCAAGTGCTTGGAGCTCTTCTTGTTTACGAGGCAATAACGCCTGTAGTGTTATTACTACGAGATCATAACGCCTGTAGTGTTATTATTACGAGATAATAACGCTTGTGTGCCGTCGCTGTGACGACGTGCGCTCGTGTGACTCTCTGAGCTGCGGGAGTTTAAAGTTTGGAGGGAAGCACATTTTACTCTGACTTGAAGTTGCGACGCAAGATGCAGCGCAGTTGCACACACTGTTGTATTTTTGTTCAGATTTAAAGAATGTTCTTTGTAACGTGTGGATGAACTTTTAGATCCTTGGATCATTGTTCTTCTCTATCCTGATTTTTTCTTCATTTTTGAGACGTTTCATTTTTAATTTCCCTTGTCTTAGTTTGACATGCGATAGCGAAAGCTAAGGAATTCGGCTAAGGTGTGAGAGGCAAGGCACCGTGAAAAGGCTACTTAACACTTGAGTCCTTGAATGAACGCGTACTCATAAAAGAGGCAAGGAACATTGTTAGCATTGTTCGATGGGTGACTAGGCCCCGCCAATTACAGGAATTTATCTTAAAGTTCATTCTTTTCAAAATGCATCATTGCAATGGGTTTTGCCAAAAATATCAAACTTTCTTTCATAAAAATATCTAATCGGTTAGCTCTGACCGCTTATGCATTACCTATTCTTTCGTTCCAACGAGCTAGTCAAATGATAAAAGCAGTATATCCGGTTTAGTCATGATTTTTACGGCCTACCATGAGCTTTTCTCCCCTTGAATCTTCCTGTACGAGCGTCGACTTCTATACGAAGCTGGTGAGTTGTGGCGAAGCTTCAAGTCGATTTCACGCAGCAGTCTCTGCAATGATGGAGTGAGCAGCACACATACAACACATCACACAGCAGTCTATGCAATGATGGAGTGAGCAGCACACATCATACAGCACATCACACAGCAGTCTCTGCGATGACTAAGTGAGCAGCACACATCATACAG
>JACJUY010000988.1:136939-156308 GCA_014220935.1 Platorchestia sp. MABIK | reverse complement strand
ATTTTGCTTCCTTCCGTTTTCTTGCCCATTTTGCTTCCTTCCGTTTTCTTGCCCATTTTGCTTCCTTCCGGTTTCTTGCCCATTATGCTTAATTCCATTTTCTTGCCCATTTTGCTTAATTCCATTTTCTTGACCATTTTGCTTCATTACGTTTTCTTGCCTACTTTACTATTTCTTTTTCGTCTTTTCTCTTTCTTCTTCCTTCCCAACTCACCATTTCTTACAAGTAGACCTCATAACCTTCTACTTGTAAGTATACACTTGTGTGTTACACTTTATGGCTCGCTATTTTACGTCATGTAGAAGTAATGCGTGTCTCGGCATGCGCATTCCTCACACCCTGCCAGACCTGTTCATGCTACACACGGAGTTAAATGTGTGCGTGTGTACTAAGCATCGAGTCCATGATACGCCCACTGTACAGCAAGTCATATATAATGCGAGAGTGCTACTCCCGAGGTGAACTTTGATATTTTATGGGATTTCCTGGAGTTCCGAAATCCAGTAAAATGAAGAACGAGGATCGAGAGAGAAAATTTCTGGAAAAAACAAGCCTGATGATGCCCAGGGCGGGCACCTGATGCAGCAAAGGTCAGCACCTGTTAATGATGTGATCGTGTGTCACCTTCCTGACTTTCTCCTGCTCTGGCAATATTGCTACGATCTCGAATTCTGCACGTAACTTCAGTCGCTGACGCCCTCCCTCATTCTGAAATCTTATAGGGTCTAATTAAAGGATTTATCGACGCTCGTCGTGTAGACCGTGTTTTTAGAAACGTGTCTTGACGAATAGGATTCCCTTTTTTGTTTTGAGTTGTGACAATAGCATTGGAGTTTTTGCAATACTGCATGAAAGTTTTTGTGTTTAAGTCCTTATTTAGCTGACCTAAATTCATGGTTTATTTTAATTTCGAAGTGGGCTCAGAGGTGGTATTCGAGTTATTCTTAGTCTGTATCCATTCTCATCAATAAAAATCAGTAATAAAAGTGATCCGTTCTCGATAGGCAATTTCAACGTTGGTGTACAATCGTCATTTTTAAAGACTGGTGCCTCGTCAACAAAATTTTATTCGAAAATTAACACCATTTTCCGACGGAGGTACTTCGTTGAAATTTGCCCTATACAGGAGGACACACTAGCACCTCGTTAGCTATCACCAGATCTTCTATACGCTGATAGATTTTCCCTGAGCTCCTGTCGCATTTTTTGCGCAATTAAAACGTGTTACGGACCTTCGCACTTGATCTCGAGGTGCTTAACGCGATGCTAATCTGGATTTGTTCATTTTGTGCCTCATTAATACCACTCACGTCACATTTATAGGCTCGGCACCTTAAATTTTCCATCGATAATTGCCTGATTTGTGCGATTTCGCTGTCCTGCGGATAGTAATCTGAGAAATTGTATTCAATGAAGTCCACTTCGGCGCGAACAAAATGCATGTAGCTCCAAGCCAACAACTGAATACTGGCGGCGCCAATTGGGGGACGGTTGTCTGTGTAGCAGCCTCTCAATATGCCATTCATGCTCCGTGTTTTAGTCGTAAAATGCGGTCTAAGAATTTGGACACATTTTTTTATGTCACCCGGCGTTTCAAGATCGCTTAATTCACAGCGAAGGGATACTGAGACTATTTATCCCCTTGCTGTAGGAACACTGCCCAATATATATATTTTTTCTGTGGACATCTATGATTTTAGCCATCTAAATATTGTTTCTGCGTACGGCGGGTAAAATTATGTAGATGCTGCAGCGATAAAGGGAGACTGGGTCGTGGAGTATAATGCGCAATGGATGCTTAATTTTACGCTACTTTTTTTGTATTTGTGGGAAGTGCCTCATCGTTGATGCATGCCGACCTTGTGTAAAAAAAGCGAGTTGTGGAACCGTAAGTTAACCGGAAGTTCACGTTTAAATTTTCTCATCGTAGGTAATATTCATGATGATTGCACAACATATATGTTTCCCCTTTGGGAAATTGAGGTTTAACACGTTGACTGCGATGGGTTAAACTGAAGTTCAAAATTCAACTCAAATTTGAAGTCAAAAGTTGTTAAAATTTGTATAAATTTCAAAAATTAACCTGGTATAATAAATACCATTAATTAAAGAGATTGTTAAAAATTTTTCAAATGACCCATCGATGTGTCGTTTCGCAGCGGGAAAAACTTAAGCACGATCCACTGGCGGGTCGTATCACATGCATCGTGTTGAGCGTTGCAGCAGGCTTGTCAGATTTTTGTCACCGAACTGTACTTGTAATTCCCCGCGTCTGATATTTTATAAACTATGAAACAAATTTACAATAGGACGAGCATAGGAATTTGGTTCAAAGAACTATTAAATCTGTATTAGTCGTCGAATTTTTTTTTTCGGTACAAATACTTTGAGGATTGTCGAAGTCGCGTCCCTCAGGGGGATACAACTATTGTATCTATGGGAATAAGCACTCCCAGGAGGAAAATGTGAGAAGGCCGAGCTGAGAGTTAGGTAGGCCTCCTTTTTGTTGAAATAAACTGTTTTTATGTTACGTACCATCATTTTTCGGTTCATGGCTGTCCTGTTCTTCAGTACCTACTACTTTCTTCTTCAACTTTGATCTTGTTTCATTCTTTCTTAACTTACTATTTCTATACTCTTTCTGCATAGATTCCGCGTTCCCTTAATTCCGTACTAAACGGTGCCTTCCTCCTTCCTCTCTTTGGATCTCATTTGTTGCGGATAGGGAGGCTTAAACCAACTAATAACCTAAAAATCTAAATCGGCTAAAGTCGCTTGCGCTCCATCAGTCTTTAGTTGATTCAATTCCCTTGTTTTTCTGTTCAAAATTTGAAATGCGAATTTAATTCTGTTTATGTATTTCCACACATGTTGCATTTGTTATTTAATAATCTATTTTGAATTTGCTGCAACTCGGATATGATTCATTTAGTGCATCGCTAGTAAAATGGAATGCATTACTTCAGATTTCATCAGTAGAATAAATCTAGTTATCGCATTGGCTTTTCCTAGGCCACGAGAAAGAAATCCGCATTTCAGCGGTCATTTCATACACTCGCTGTGTAAGCTCAGTTTTTGGCCTCTAAATTGCTCTTCAGCCCTTATTTACAACGTAATTCCATGTGCAAATTTTGCTGCACTGAAGTTCTTTGAACTCCTCAACAGGATTTATTTTCATTTTTTTTAGCAAACTCAAAACTTAATCTTTGGTTCGTGCTCCTAGGGTATCATGGCAACGAAAGTAGTTTCACGCACAAATTATGGCGGAACTTCAGTTCTTTGTATTCCTCACTGGGATTTATTTTCACCTTTTTAGTGAGTAAACTCAAAACTTAATCTTTTGATCATGTTCCTAGGGTATCGTGGATACGCAAGTTAGCCATCACCTCCTTATTAGCAAGCTAGAAATAGGAAGCGTCACGCACTTTCCAGTTCCACGCTCTCGTCTCGTGTTAACCTCAGACTTAGAGCCTTCACCTTTATTTTCGCCAGATAAAGTCTTGTCTGAAATAGGGAAATAGAATTTCGTGCGTGAGAGCTCGTGTTGGAATATTTCTCTCGTTGGTTTAGGGATTATGCCTAGTGAAATTGAAATGTGTCGGAGAGAATTTGATGTTTAGGACTCCAGTACGTAGAATAGTTTTATGAAGGACATAAAAATTATGATAACGCGAAGGTTTGACAAGGAACAAAAAGATTTTGACAAGTAGACGAAAAGCACGTCAGCATTTTAACAAGGGTTGTCAGATTGGAATATTTCTAGTTAAAACTCGTAGATTTTAGTTCTTTCTAACTAAAGTTGATTATTTTGATACTAAATTAGTGCTAACTTTTGTCAGGAGAAATACGAACCCATCAGGTCCAATTTCAGTAGACGAGCAGTTCACCTCGGGTGGCATTGGATAAGAAACAGGGAGAGGTTGGTTACATTCGACTATCCTGTGCTGTGGGGTCTGGCACTGTTAGAATATCTCAGCTAGGGATAGGCCCTGGTACGTCTGTCTCACGGGTCCACTTTATACTTCTCTCTGTTTTCATTTTTTTCGCTGTCTCTTTCTTGTCTTTTCTTTCCTTTCTTTGTTTTTTATTTTTGACTTTTTGCCTCCATGTGCGGAGAATCCTGTGTTGGAACGCCACTTGTGCATGGTTTCCTCGTTTTCCACAGTCCATACTAAATAGTCCGTTCTCTTCGCTCTCTTCAGATTGCGTTAGTTGCAGCTGAGGAGCTTGAAACTAATATAAAAATGATTTGCAGCTCTGAATTTGAACGGCCCATTACGACGTATTGTTTCTCTTTTGAGGGCCAAGATTTGAACCCTTCGTGATGATGACCAATTGCTCAATGATGATGACCAATTGCTCAATGATGATGACCAATTGCTCAATGAGGATGACCAATTGCTCAATGATGATGACCAATTGCTCAATGATGATGACCAATTGCTCAATGATAATGACCAATTAATTGCTCAATGATGATGACCAATTAATTGCTCAATGATGATGACCAATTAATTGCTCAATGATGATGACCGATTGCTCAATGATGATGACCAATTAATTGCTCAATGGTGATGAACAATTGTCTACTCATCAAGTATTTTTAAAGTTCGAGGACAATTAAGAGTACCAGAGTTCTTTTACCACTTTTTAAATAAAGTAATTGTAGATAATTTTGAACAGCTTGAGTTGTTGATTTTTATGATCGAAAACTGAATTACGTGTTAATCAAAAATGAGTTGCTCTCCAAGGGAGAATAGACTTTGTCCGAAAATATTATTAAAGATAATCAGTGCAGAACTTGGTCTATAGTTATTAGTGCAAGTCTTGTCATCGCTATCTAGGATGGAATTAACCTATGCAATTGCCAATGAATTAGTGAAGACGAAGAAAGTTCTGTATACGAGTAGATCAGGGAACCACACATCGAATTTTAACTATTGCTGTTATGTTCACATTCAAACACAAATATTATCACCGATGGGAAGTCACTCCTTTGAACGTAGAAAACTTGTGGAGCAGGAAATGTTCGATGGTGGAGTCTTAGAGGAAGTTAGAGGTGTGTGCGGACATTCCTGAGAACATCCACAGCAAAGCTCCATGGCTGTTGTTTGGTGCTGATATCCAAGTGCTTCATTTGAAGGTCGCTCGGGCCCGCACATCGAGCTCCGGTCTACTTAAATGCTTATTTAGCACCTGTCTCTGTTGTAGTTAGCCCCTGTCTCTGTTGTAATTAGCACCCGTCTCTGTTGTCTCTATAATTCGCTCTTGTCTGTTTTTTTTGTTGAAATTATCACCTGCCTCTGTTGTAATTAGCACCTGTCCCTGTATTAATTTAACTCTTTAATGCCCAAGAGTACTATACGGTTCTCTTTCGGAAATAGTGACAATATATTTCATTTCTTGTTAAATTTGTCCCGTAATGTGTTATTTGGAGTTCAGTGCTGAGTGCCAGTACCTTCCTCCTCCTGATATCGGTGACAGTTTAACGAGGGTGAGTGTGATGAGTATGAGTACAAAAATGCGTAGGTTGAAGGGTTAAACCTTATATCAGTTGCCATGTATTAAAACTCGGTTTCCTCTGTGGGATCAACTTACTCGCATTGAAATTATTTTAGGTTTTTAAATTTTCGTTCACACCATGTTCGTTAGCTCTTTGAGTATTTTAAAAACTAATATTTCCGAGAAATGTGCACTTGATTATGTAAAGATCTGTGATTGTACTCATTTTTAGCAAAGTTTTACGCTCCGATTTCAATTTCTTTTCGAATGATATAGTTACAATTCGGTGGTTGTGTTGAAACGATTCGCTGTTGCATTTATTTTCTCTAAACTAATTAAGATAGTCTTGGAATAGCATTTGTTCTATTCAAAATAACCATCACGCTTGAAATCATTTGAGTCAAATTTAAACTGAATTTTTTTCTGAATATAGAATCAAACTTGGAGAAATAGATGAGCGCAAGTTATTGTACTGTGGCTTGAAGCTCCCGTAGACTTATTTGTGTAGAATTCAGGAATTCAGGATTCTTCCTGTACTATGTGGACCTCTCGTCTATAGTCTAGAGAACATCGATCTTGATATACAATGATAAAAAGATTGGATTTTTAGAGTAAAACATTAAACAACAGAATGAGCTAGGGATGTACATTTATTTCCATAAGCAATGACTTTGATGCACTGTGGCTAAGAACACATAGCATTATTTTCTGAAAACGCACGCTAATTTTACGTTCATTTTTGGTCTGTCCTGCTGAGTGGGATATCAAGTTGAGCTATGGCTAGAGTGCTATGAGTTGCTCTGCTATCTATACGCAGGGCGGTGTGGGCAAATTATAGCCTTGGCTCTAAGTTGAATTTGCGCTATTTTGATCAAAATGGATAAACTTAGCCTTGCTAGCGCGTTGGCCTACACGTCGGGTAGTAGAATGGTACCAGGATACTATTGTGTTTCGGATAGTTTACTGTCAGTGATTTCAAAGGGAATATGTTAGGTTTCGAACTTTTGATTAGGAAGGCCTTCCTTTCGTTTAAATATAATGGTTTTTCTTGCTTCGTTTTGAAATTTTTCTCGGTTCACGTTTTTTAAACACCTAATATATAGTTTATCTTTTAAATTTTATCTCGTTTCATAGTCTTCATTCAATTTGTCTGTTTCCGTGCGTAGGGTGTGGAGACACGCTTTGTGTGTTGGTTTCCCGTTTCATTAGTTTTATAGAAATGCTGGCTTCCTTTTCCCTCTCCTAGGAATGTCTCAGCTATGGTTAAGGACTAGTGAAAAAATGTATGATCTAATTTCTTTTTTAAGGTCTTTAAGTTTTATTGTTTTAAGGTTAAAAATGAGGGTTTTTAAGGATTTTTATTAACGACTGCGGAGATGGTTTTAAAGTTAATATTAAACTTTTTGTTATTAAATTTCGCCCTTCTTTTCGTTTCTAAAAATCCCCTCAGGGGGATACAACTATTGCATTTATGGAAATTAGTGCTCCCAGGGGTAAATGTGAGGGTCCGAGCTGAGAGTTAGGTAGGCCTTTTTTTGTTGGAATTAAATATTTGTTTTGTTTTGTTAAGGACCACCTTTTTTCGGTTCACTGCTGTCCTGTTTTTCAGAACCTCTGACTTTCTTCTTCAACTTTTATCTTGTTTCATGAACTTCTTTCTCAACTTGCTGTTTCTATAGATTCTGTATCGATTCCGTATTCCCTTATCTCCATACCAAATGGTGCCTTCCTTCCTCTCTTCGATCCGTTTTTTTTGTAGCGGTTATGGGTATAATGATCGTTCCTCGCTGCTAGCACTTTGATCGTATTTATAAGTCATTTATTTCCGATGACGTATCTTTCAGTATATTTCTGATGTTACTCTGTCATTAATATTTTCTGATGACATTTCTTTTCTGATTACCAAAAGGTAAATAATTACAAGGGATTAAATAAACAGGCTTCCAAATTAGTAATTTAGTATTGAAATGATGACTTGAAATAATGACGTCTTCTGATTCAAATTAGTTAACACAATCGATGGACAGGAATTTATTTATAATAAGCTCATATCGAGGTGAGGCCTCGTTACTGGGTCAGTCAGCGAAACAGATTATACAAAACATTAAATGAATTTACGCATACATCCTAGGTACAGAATAATGCTTCGTACACTGAAGGCGAATTCCAAATAGCCTAGACGTGAAATAGCAAGATATGAATGATAATAGTGGATGACATGTTGATAGATACTTATCTGCACTCAAATTCCAGATTGGCTATTAACCAAATTAGTCAATACATGACTATAGCTATCGTCGCCTCGCATACCCGCGAGGGTAGCGGACGAGAGCACAACCTCTACTTTACAACGCTGCCGAGGTAATAATGCCCTGACGCAGTCACCCAGACGTGGCCGCTTCGGCGTCTCTGTTCCGCCTGAGAACAAACGCGTTTCTCATTTACAATCCTTTACGTTAATAATTTATCGGAAATAGCAAGTGTCGTCAGATATTTATTTTGGACCAAGTTTACACATTAATTAACAAGTGATTTATATAAAATGAACGGGACTCTAAGTGTCTACGGAAAGAGTTGAATTATATGAAGAGAGATGGAAGTGTTCGGCAGTGCAGCTTTCTTCAGACGTGGGTGACGTGGCTTTCCCAGAGTGGAGTATCATGGTGGGCGTAGCTTTAAATCGACGCTCGTCCATGTAGTAACCGTTGGCTGCGATGTCCTGGGCAATGTTCGTAGAGCTAAGCATATGCTGTTCTTATCGACGAGAATATATTTTGCGATGACGGATCTTTTGCGAAGGTGATCGTTGGCCAAACGAACCCTTCTTCGTAACGTTTTTTTAAACACGACGTAGGGTAGCTGAAGCGTAAACCACAACAGGGGGCTTAAACTAACTTATAATCTATTCTAATCTTATCGTTTCTAAAAATGTCCACAAGGTTCTCATGGTTTGGTTTTTCAATGATGTCATCTTGTTTTCTCGAAACGTCGAGGTTGAGTAACTTGGTTAGTTTTTGGTGCAGTATGTTTTTGGGCTAGCACAGCATCAATGACAATTTATATCCAACGATGAGGTGCTATTTTCTCTGCCGCTGGAGAAGTTCGCGAGCATAAGACAGCTTTCATCTGTACACTTCAAATGCGTAACATCCTGCTACGCTCACTTACGGGTTGATCCTTTCAGTCCAAGGTTCATGCATTCAGTATGTGGCGTACCAAACGTCGTAGTCCGATCACGACCTGCCTAACTGCTTGCTGCTTCCCTTACAAGGCTGCTTGTGGCAATATCCCGGCTCCTATGTGATTTGAGGCTCGAGACCTGCTGCAGTGTGTAGGGAGACAACTCTGCACAGCGCTGGAAGTGTCGCTATAAAAATTCATGAACTCTAATTTGTACAAGAAGAATGTGACGTGACTTTTGGCGTCTTTGTTGACTTCTGCATACTTCAAGGGGCTCGTGTTCACTGAAGGCTCATCATGTTCCCGAATTTGATCCAACTGATAATGTAATTTGCCTCCGATCATTCTTCGAAGTAATCTTATGCTCACGAACTTTGAAAGGCAGGATACGAGAAAATTTATTTTTCTTCATTCCTATTTCCTTTCTGAAAAGAACGAAAGTTGTGTTCTTTGTATTTTTTTCAAGTTTTCGTGTCCCCGAAGCAGGATTCTACGCAATTGTGTTGGTGTTCAATTTTTTTTTTGGCTTGTGATATGTTCATTAAAAGATGCGGGCTAGCAAAGTTCACCTGTAGTAAAGGGACTGGAGTGAGATCACTGGCTGAATTCTTGCATATTTTTTCATCTCAAGACCATAGACAAGCTAGAGGCTGGAAAGGCGCCAGTTTTGTCAGTGTCTGGCTGAGGCTAGAGGTGTGAATGCCGCGCCTAGCACGCACCTTATGTTCAGAAACGAATGTTATCGTGGGTCGTTTTCACATTTCATTTTTTGGTGAGCATTGTCGGTACCCCAAAACTCCTGAGATAGTTTTAAAAAACTTGTGAAATCATGTGCTCCCCTCAGGGGGATACAGCTATTGTATCTATGGTTATTACCACTCCCAGGGGGAAAATGTGAGGCCCTGAGCTGAGAGTTAGGTGAGCCTTCTTTGTGTAGAAAATGAAATGCTTTTGTTTTGATAAGGACCATCTTTTTTCGGTTTACTGCTGTCCTGTTTTTCATCACCTCTGACTTTCTTCTTCAACTTTTATCTTGTTTCATAACCTTCTTTCTGATCTTACTGTTATTATGCGCACGGGATCCCTTGCGGAACACCCTTTGTGCATAGATTCCACGTTTCCTTAATTCCATACTATATGGTGCCTTCATCCGTCCTCTCTTTGAACATCTTTGTTGTGGTAGAGGGAGGCTAAAACTATTTTATAATCAATTACTATTCAACTCATTTTTAATCAATCAAATCATGTGCTCTCAAGCCATTTTGTGTCCTTTCACCTGCCTTTTTCCCTACTAACTCTTGAATGATGTACAAGTGTTTCTTGTTTTCCCATATCCCTATTTTGCTCTTTTGAGATCAAGCAAAACTGCTGGGAGACCTGCTACTGGACGTATGTAATGGCCGTCAAATGTTGCATTCTACAAATCGACACCATGAGCAGTTTTCTGTAGTAAGCCATGGGTAAATTAATATCAGGATCTTACTCCTAGATGAGCGGTCGAATGAAAAATTCAGAGTTGAAAGCGATAAAAGAAGACTGGGTTTGGAAGCATCACAACAAACATTTGTGACGCGCGCATTTTGTAATGGGAAACCGCTTTGTACCTGCTGGGTAAAGCTGTATTTCAAGTTTACTCTTCCAGGTTTGTGCTTGCAAACTGTCTGTACTCGTTATAATGCAATGCGCAAGCCCTCGATGAAAATGCCATGACCATTTCTTTTATAAACATAGAAGGCCTATAAGATAAATTGACGAGTATCATGTGTTGTATGCGCTCAAAATCCAATTAGCACACACATGGTATTGACCGACCTGCGTGTTAGTTAATTCGCATTGCAATTCGTTCGCGCTGCACAGAACATTGCAATTAACATGCGTCAATAAAGTTGATAGTTTTATCATTCTCCTCTTACAAAATATAGGTTTCTGGTTCTCCGGGGGCATGATTTTCTTTGCAGAAGACCGGTTCTTCCTGGCGCTTGCGTCGCAGCCTGACCTTGGCGGGTACTAGCTTGCATCGGGCGCCTGTGCTGACCAAACACACTTTATTTACACGATTCCTTGTGGCTGGACTGCACTCCCTAAATTTTTACCGACCAATTTAGCGTTTGTGAGATAGACACTCACGTCGGGGTTTTATAAAAATCCCGTAAACAGGTTACGGTGCGTGGACTTGAAAGTGAATATTTAATGATTTTCAAGCTCATATGAGGGAGCGTCTATCTCTCGTAATTTTGAGTACTGTTCTCCCGTGCGGAGGGTGCGCAAATGTCACTAACTGTGTGATTGCCTTGTTTGGGCCCCGGCAATGATTTGTGCTGAAGGTTCTTTCCGATAGCAGCCATCGCGTCCGTGACATTCTTGAGTTATTCAGCATCCTCTTAAAATGTATTAATGTTTCGAGATGTTCGATGGGTGTACACACCTAAGCGACGGCCAGCAATCGCCAGTTGTTTATCAGTTTCAAGTGAATGCAGTCAACATAAGACTTGTACAGACGAGATGTAGTTGTTTCATTTGCTGTTAAAAAGTAGTTATTATTTTGTTTCGATAGCTGTTCAGAATTTTCAAGAGTTTTTTTTTTTTCGCAGACGGTGAGGTGAAATGAACGTGTTCTCCCCTCAGGGGGATACAATTATTGTATCTATGGGAATTAGCGCTCCCAGGGGGGCAATGTGAGGGCCCGAGCTAAAGGTTAGGTAGGCTTTCTTTTTGTTAAAATAACATACGTTTTTGTTTTGTTACGGACCAACTTTTTTTCGGTTCACTGCTGTCCTGTTTTCTCAACACCTACTACTTTCTTCTTCAACTTTGATCTTGTTTCATGAACTTCTTTCTTATCTTACTGTTTCTATGCCCTTTCTGCATGGATTCCGCGTTCCCTTAACTCCATACTAAATGGTGCCTTCTTCCTTCCTCTCTTTGGATCGCCTTTGTTGCGGATAGGGAGGCTTAAACTAACTAATAATCTAATCTAATAATCTAATGAACGTGTTCAACGAGCAATAGCTTTGTATTGAATTTTTTTTCAATGTTCTTCCTCTTTCGCATCGAACTATCCTGAATTATTCTTATAAGTTGCCTCGCTGGATATCAGCTTTGCTGGATATCTGAATATCTGCTTTGCAATACCCATTTTGCTTTCACAGTAATGTCTGTGGTAATAGGTTGAATATTAGGCTCAACAAGTATCAAAGAGACCAGCGGCAAAACTTGGATTATATAGACTCTGTATCTGAGCTGATCAGGCGCTGTAAAACCGGCGCTAAGCTTAAAATCGGCTCCATCACGGACACTGGTAAATGAAAACACGATGAGCCGAAATGAAAGGATAAATAACTTTAGCTCGCAGTTAATTCCGTTTTTTTCCACCATTGTTATTTTTATTGTCTTGTTACAGCCTAGTCCCTTCAGTGAGCTTAGTTAGGATTGGCAAGAAGCTTAGGTTAGTTATATTTGCCTATCCTGTGCTATGGAGGCTGGCGCTCCCGGGAGAGGTACTGTTCAGACCTCTCAGCTATGGATGGGCCTCTGGGACTCGTGTCTTCGGTGCCCACTTTGATTTTTTTCGTTTTCATCCCCCCTTTGGTTCCTCTTCTTTGTCTCTTCTTTCTCTTCCTTCCTAACTTGCTGTTTCTATGCGCGGGATATTTTTTGTAGGAACGCCTTGTGCATAGATTTCTCCGTTTTCTACACTCCATGCTGAATGGTCGACGTCCTGTTCTCTCGAGATCATTTTTGTTGTAGCTATAGATTGTTAAACTAAATAATCTTACCTTCTATACCTAATAAAATACCCTAGGTGTGTTTATACTCGTATATTTGTTCGGTGTCCGCTTCTTCCGTCTCTCTGTGACGCTCATAAGGATGCATAATGACCGTATCTGTGATACGAGTTTCCCCAGTGCACAAGTACAAGAATATTTTAATCGCGGGTACTTTTAGCATGGATATATTTGTTTGTCATCTGCATCTGGAAAATGTATGCTTTGAATATATTGAATCCTGTCATTTTTGACGGGCCATGTACACTAGTATAACTGTATAATTGTTTTCCAGTGATTATTTTCTTTTGTGTTACTGTCTGTGCGTCTCTCGGTAAATAAACTGGCACGTGTGAATGTGAGACGCGCATGAGCTGTAGCGTGTGCGTGCAGTGAGGACCCGCAGAGCGCACAATGTTGGCCATCAAACGTTATTTCGCCGGACGCAAGAGAAGAAATTCGGCCGAGAGTGTAAGTACGGAGGGATTGTCTTCGTGAAGTCTAATTAGGGTGTATGGGCATTGTTGTTTTGTCAACAGAACAGCTAAGTGCTTTTTTTGGGGTTTGTAAGATGTCCAGGCTGTGTTTTGTCTAAAAAAACACTACTGTCGAGGGTACGAGCGAGGGTTAATTTCCCCAAGCGATCTTTCCCTCAAGGGGATGCAACTGTTGTGAATCTATGGGAGTTAGCTCGCCCAGGGGAAAAACAAGAAATTATGAGCTGATCGTTAGGGAGGCCTTCCTTTTGCTGAAATAGAGTAGTTTTCGTTTTGTCGAGCACTAAATGTTTTCGGTTAACCGCTATCCTGTTTTTCAGCGCCTACTACTTTCTTTTTGAACTACTATCTTGCTTCATAAACTTCCTTCTCCATTTACTGTTTATATACGCTGGGGAACACGCCTTATGCGTCAATTTCACGTTCCCTTAGCTCCTTACTAGATGGTACTTTCCTCCTTCCTCTCTTCGGAACGCGTATGTTGTGGGTAGGGAGTTACATCAATTTATAATCTCATCTTGTACTAGAAATAAAATTTCAGGTTGCCTTATTTCATAAATTCATCAACTTTTTTTAATGTAAATGAGCGCATATTTTGCTTGTTTATGATTTTTTACAGGATATTTTATCACTACAATTAATTTGTTGTTAAATTTAATATATGTTTTATTTATTGAAGTAACATTGTACTGCAGTTGCCGGACGTGGGCGTGACGTGCACATGCGCTGCGAACAAGGGCAACAGCAACACTGGCGGGGGCGGGGGCAGGTCAGGAGGGAGGCGACGGAGGGATGTGTCCCCCTCCCCATCCCTGGGGGGTCTTTTTGGGGGCCGCAGCTCCGCATGGAATGGGGGTCCTGGACAGGAAAGCCCCCCTCCAGGGTCTGTCCGTCGAGACGCGTACCGTCGGAGCATCAGTTTGGGTCAGATCCTGCAGACGGACCCCCAGGGGGCAGGGGGGTATAGGGGGATCCTGCAGGCCGACCCTCAGAGCGGGGGGTCCACGGTGGGGTACAGGGGCACCCTCACAAGCGCTGGCAGCAGCGATGTATCTCCTGACAGCCAAGTTGACGGGCGAGAGTTGACGGAATTTGAGAAGGAGAACCTGCTTTTCTTGAAAGACCTCGACAACAGCTACCACAACCAGGAGCCGATCTACATGGAGCCTTACGACTTATACCGCGGGCACACCACCCAGTACCAACACCAGTACCAGTACCCGCTGCAGTACCATCGGCCCGTCTCTCTGACCCGCAGCAACGCCAGCATCGCATCTGGGTACTCCGACGAGTCGGCTGCTGGTGAGCGTGGTAGCGATGTCAAGATGCCTAGATTAATTCTTACAAAAGTGTGTGCCGTGCCGTTATCTTTGTACTTGTGAAATGGATTGAGTGTCGAACGTGAGAATAAAATTGAAGATGAAAACCAAGACTTTTAAAATTTAGGGAAAAAGATTTGGAAAACTACCATACTTCAGTACGGTAACGTATAACTGTTAGGTAACAGTAACTGTTTGCGCAGTAACGGATATTTTAGAAGTGCGATCCTTTTAATTTTGAACGAGTAAGCCGTAATCTGAATGAAAAGTTTGCTTTCAGTTTTATTCAGTCATAGGCACTTTGAAGTGAATTCTTAAAGTTAGAATTTCTTAAATAATATAATGAATGATAAATGGTTCTTATTATGTTCAACATTTTTCAAATTTAACATTACTGTCGCTTTAAATGTCTCAAAATTTATTGTTCGGAAACTTTTAAATGAATATGATGTAGATGATATTCAAGTTTATCATTAGTACTCAATGTTGTATAAGCTTGAAATAGTGGGAATAAGGTGAATAAATTTTCCGTCTTGTGCATCGCCTCCTCTGTCAATTTGAAGATTCGAAACCTAAATTGCTGAATAATTTAGACCCTCCTTGAAATTACTGCAGCGACATTTTCTACGATACAACAATAAAAGAAAGCGCATTGAATTGAAGAGTAACCACAGCAAACTTTAATGTTTGGAAACTCATTAGAAATTCAACTACATTCCGGTAGCGGGTTTGGTAGCATTTTTATTTATTTTAGTGTCACACGCTGCGTCACGCGCTGTGTCACACGCAGAGTCACGAGCTGTGTCACACCCACACAACACCAATGCCACAGGGGGCGAGTCAACACCGCAGGGCCACAGCCCATTCGGCACGCGGCGCTCGGGCGTGTACTCGCCATCCCGCGCCCAGGCCTCCTACCTCGTCCGGTCCGCCTCGCGGGAGGGCGAGGAGTGCCGGCCGCTGGGGGAGGAGGTGGAGGAGAGAATCCATCCCGCGTACCGCAGCGACCGCCAACCCGGCGCCCGCACGCGGCCCCTGTCCGGCATACCCGTGCCCACCTCCATGAATCCCGTGGCCATCGCGTCCGCCGCCGTGGCCGCCGTCAACGCCGCGTCCGCCGCTGCCGCTGCTGCTGCTGCTGCGTCTTCTGCTGGGCAGTACAGCTCGTGCAGTGAGTGCTATTTTGATCTGTTTTGCTAGTTGTATGTTTTTTTTATTTTATAAAATAAAAGGCTGCCGTTGCTGCTGCTTCTTCTGCAGGGCAGTTTAGCTGTTTTCTTTTATTTTTCGGTTATATGTAATAAAACTCCCGATCTGAAGTGTTTTTTTTATCAATTTTTAAAACTTTTTCTTCTAAGAGAATTGCCATTTTCTCCGAATTTTTAAACGCTACAGGATCTTGCCATGTTTTACACATTTTTCGGAAATTTTACGGAATCAAATGAATGGCGGCACCTCCGAATTTTTATTTGACCTAGTGGAACTTGCGATCAGATCTACTGGAACGCATTTAGTATAATGTTTGAAAGCGGTAGTGAATGTAGTGAGTGATTTACCTCAACATTTATTTGCAATTTGGTATGTTTCGTGCCTCTTTTCAATGAAAAATGTACTTTCAGCGATAAAATCAAGTTTATCTCGTCTGCCGTAGATTTTACTTAAACCACGGAACCGTTGCAGGCAGTTAGTACAGCCAGGACGAGGATTGTGCGAGTCTACAAATTCACGGTCAGTAGCTGCCGTTTCAAACTTACTAAATGAAGTCTTCATTTCCTATCCCTCAGACGGCGGGAGCTCGATCCCCAGTACAGCTTCGAGCTACGGACAGTCGGCCTCGACTTGGTGGAACAACAGCTACTACTCCCATTCCTCTGCAGCCCCACGCATGCGCCCCACCACGCCGCCCTCCCCAACTACACCCATTCATTCCACTTCAAATTACGAGTACGAGTCAGGTGCTCGCCCTCGGCACTCCGACACCTCGTCAGCGTCAGGAGTGCGGGTGCGACCGTCGTCGCCAATCGTGACGAAGCTGAGGAGTGCGTCTCCTTTGTCCCAGTTCCGAGGCGCTCGCTCTCCTTCCCCTCCAGAGTATGTCACTCGCTCACCGAATGCACTTACCCTCAGAAATCCTTCTCCTCCACCCCAGTCTGCGTACAGAAACCGTTCTCAGACGCCGCCCTCCAGAAAGAGTCGTTCGCCGAGTTCCACTGGTGGGAGAAATCGTTCTTCGTCTCCATCTTCACCGAGGAAAGGTCCATCATCTCCTCCTATTGTTGAAATTTACTCAAATTTTTCTGCTGAGAATAAAAGCCAGTCTTCAACTCCACCCAATTTCAGGAATCACTCGATTGTGCAATCGAATTTTAGAAACCACTCTCCAACTCCTCCTCAAACTTACAGAAACTATTCTCCAACTCCAAATTACCGAAACCACTCTCCAACTCCCCCAAATCCAAATTACAGAAATCACTCTCCAACTCCCCCAAATTACAGAAACCCCTCTTCAACTCCTCCAAATAACCGAAGCCATTCCCCAACTCCCCCAAATTACAGAAGCCATTCCCCAACTCCCCCAAATTACAGAAGCCANTTACAGAAGCCACTCCCCAACTCCCCCAAATTACAGAAGCCACTCCCCAACTCCCCCAAATTACAGAAGCCACTCCCCAACTCCCCCAAATTACAGAAGCCATTCCCCAACTCCGCCGGCACCTGCCACTTCTGCACCAGCACCTTCTCAAATCCCCAGATCGCTTGTGTCACTTCGGCAGACCCATTCCAGCAATGTATCTAGCCCGGCCGTGCCTTCCTCGTTGATTCCCACATCGCGAGGGTTGCGATCGTCTTCTTCCTCCTCATCGTACGGAGCTAGTTCGAGTGGCACGTCTGGAATTCCGAGATCTAAAATTGGGATTTTCCAGGATCGATCTCCTCCTGAAGATTTCCCGTGGAGATCTTCACGACCGTCTGGACACTCTGTCAAAGCAAAGGATCGCTTCACTTTAGGTGAGTACGTGCCTTTTGTTTTGTTTGGAGTGTTGTTAATGGCCTTAGCACTTACGGTGTGCGTATGTCTGTAAAGACTTGTTCATTAAAAACAGCGAGTTTTAAAAACTCTCGTCAAAAAAATAAGATCTTAGGCAGTGATCTACATTGCGACTGGTGCTTAGAGAGACAGCCAATTCAGTTACCTTACCCTCACGAAAGTGGTGTTTTGAAACAATAATAACAATCAACCTTACGATCATCTGTGAAAAATATTACTGATTCATTTACCATTTATGTCGAAAGGAACCTATAGTACTGTGAAACACCGTGATATTTCATCTACACTACCGCTTGTCGGTGTTTTTGTAATGTCAAAGGTTGTTTGAGAGGTTGTTTTTAATAACTGCCGTCTTTGTCCCAAGTATTGCTCTGACATGCGCGCCACCACACGCTTTCGCTTTCATAAGAACTTTGTTATCAAGGCTTCATTTAGTGTGCTAGTCATCAGCTTCACCTTCAAAGTTGTTATCAAGGCTTCATTTAGTGTGCTAGTCATCAGCTTCACCTTCAAAGTTGTTATCAAGGCTTCATTTAGTGTGCTAGTCATCAGCTTCACCTTCAAAGTTGAAGGAACACACGAGGAGTTGAAAGGTAGGTGGTATCATTTTTTTGTTTGTTTTACGCATGACACCCGTGTTCTTATGGATACTCAAGGTACACTTTTTCAAGATTTCATAATCATGGTTGTGAAGCTTAAATTGTGGCCCGTTTTTTATGGTGAATTTTTCAGAGTGAAATCGCGTTTTTTCTCAGTACAGTTGATGAGATTGCCAAACTGCAAACGTTTGTTAGTAACCAGGATTATTGCACTTTGAAGTGAAAAAATTACTTCACTGCGTCCATGCGGAGTAAAATGCGTGTTCATCTAATTTAATTCACCTATGTGCGATGTAGACGTCTGTTCTTGTAAACGTAGTTAACTATAAACCGATCGCCCAAGGAATTTTTTCTAAAAAGATTTTGCTTCCAGAAATATTAATTTATCGTTTATTAAATGATGCATTACATGTATGTAAAAACTTGAGAACTAAAATGTGCTATCATCTCTATTCCGAAGCAAACATGAAAGTGATGCACATAAACTCGTATTCTTCTCGTTAAGAATCAATGAATCAAATGAGGGAAGAACAGATAGTGTTGTGTGAAGGAATTGAGTTTCTCGACTCTGAGATAATGCATGCAATGCAATCCGCCGGAATTTGCGGCTTGTGGATCAAGAACTAGGAATGCGTCCTTGACGGAGCGCTGTAATTAAACCAGGTTTCAAATAGCACTGGAGTGCGCGCTGTTCCGTGACTTTCAGATGTACGCTTTTGACGGCACTAATAAGGCATTTGGTGCGTTATTTTAGCGACACTATACAGACATCAACGTTCGTACTTGAGAGCAGAATATATTTGCTGTTCGTGGAGATGTTGACTTCAGATTGTGTACTTGCAATTTGTTAGATAGAATTCAGTGCATGTGATTTCGATTCAATCTATTCATATTTGCGCAGCGCTATATGAATATACTGTGGGGTATTTGTTAAGTGTCATCTATCCCCTCAGGGGGATACAACTATTGTATCTATGAGAATTAGCGCTCCCAGGGGGACAATGTGAGGGCCCGAGCTAAAGGTTAGGTAGGCTTTCTTTTTTGTTAAAATAACATAGGCTTTTGTTTTGTTACGGACCCTCTTTTTTCGGTTCACTGCTGTCCTGTTTTTTTCAGCACCTACTACTTTCTTCTTCAACTTTGATCTTGTTTCATGAACTTCTTTCTCATCTTACTGTTTCTATGCCCTTTCTGCATGGATTCCGCGTTCCCTTAACTCCACACTATATGGTGCCTTCTTCCTTCCTCTCTTTGGATCTCATTTGTTGAGGATAGGGAGGCTTAAACTAACTAATAATCTAATATAATCTGTCGAGTTATTAACACCGAATATTGTTTCCTGATTCTCATGTTGTTTCCTGATTCTCATGTTGTTTCCTGATTCTCATGTTGTTTCCTGATTCTCATGTTGTTTCCTGATTCTCACGTTGTTTCCTGATTCTCACGTTGTTTCCTGAT
>JACJUY010000988.1:54276-131029 GCA_014220935.1 Platorchestia sp. MABIK | reverse complement strand
GGTGAATCTGGTGGAGATAGGGAGGCTTGGTGGTGAATCTGGTGGAGGTAGGAAGGCTTGGTGGGGAATCTGGTGGAGGTAGGAATGCTTGGTGGTGAATCTGGTGGAGGTAGGGATGCTTGGTGGTGAATCTGGTGGAGGTAGGGATGCTGGGTGGCGAATCTGGTGGAGGTAGGGATGATTAGGTAGTCGACATTGTGAGAGAAGTGATGTTTGGCTGTTAAGTTTGTCATTGTGAGGGTAACAGTACTCAAGTGAGGAATTTTGTGAGTGGCAATGCTCAGGTCACCAATCTTGTGACTCAAGTGATATTTTCTACTTGTATGGTTTTTGTTAGTTACTCTATTTGATATATTGTTATTTCTGTTAGTACTTGAAATGTTCTTAGTTGCTGAACTCCATCATACCACTATATGACTTACTGCTAAACTTCTGAGAAATTTTTGGCTTTTATTGATGTTGCTGATCTTGTAAGTGTGTCACATTGTCAGTGTCACATTCCATGGTGTCAAGGTGTTTTATATAGTCTTGTGATTCGAGTCATGTTCATGTTACAAAGCATGTTATGGATAATTAGGTAAACATGTTATGTAGTACAACCACAGCAGTAATCTGGCAATTTTGAAAGGAATGGTATGAGTGTTGTGAGTCGATATAATTGTGTACACGTTTGCAGGGCCCACTGAATCTGCTGCGGCCGGGCGTTGCTGCAGTGATACCTGGGGGGCCGCTGGCCGGGCGCATGGGCCCCCAGATGCGGCCCAACATGGGTCCCCCAATGCAGGGCATGATGGGGCCTCAGATGCGGGGCCTCATGGCGCCCCAGCAGCGGCTCGGCAACATGCAGGGCCGGCTCATGAACAACAACACCAACTGCCACCAGCAAAGACTTAACATCAACAACAACAACAACAACCAATCAAGAATGATCAATAACCAGCAGCAGAAAATGAAGAATATCCAGCAGCAGGGAACAAACCAAGCAGGACCCCGCATTGCTGCTGCTGGCAAAGGCAAGATTGCGGCTGGAAACCAGGCTACTGGTAAGACCAATCAGGTGTCTGCAGGAGCACCCAATCAAAAACAAGCTGCCAGCTCAGCTAATCAGGCTCCTGGTGGTGGTGCCAATCAGGCGGCAGCTGCAGGGAGCCCCGCAGCCAATCAGACGACAGGGTCACGCCTCAAGCCGCCTCCTTCTTCGTCAGGTCCCAAAATTGTGAAGCTGGGCCTGGGTGGCGGCGGCGCCCTCAAGCGGCTCTCTTCTGGTGGCCAAAACGAAGGCCCCGCTGCCAAGCAGCCTAAAATTGTAAGATCTCATGTAATGTAGTTCTCTGTTTCATTGTCTACTGTTCACTTATTCTTTTTTTCGTCCATTCTACCCTGCTCTGCAGTGCAGCATGACTGAGTACTGTTAGTTTCTACCAAATATTCCGAATGTTGATTTTGTAATTTTTTTGTGTATACGTTGCTCGTTTGTTTTGCCTGAATGTTGAGCACAGTTAAGTAATGTTAGCATCACAAGTGCATTCTTTCAGAGCAGTTATAACCTCGTGTAACTGAATTTCTCCACATTCCTACGAGACATTTTGGAAATTCTGTTATTTTTCTTTTTGCCTTACATCATTTGTTGTAAACATGATTGGAGTCAAATTGCCTATATCCAATGAGAGACAGACATGCGTGAATGCTGCGCTTGCAGAGCAGTGCATTTCAAGTTCATTTTCTAGGTTGTTCACTGATATTGCTTTTGATGTTCACTGGACTTGCGGTGCTTATTGTTTTGAGACCCTTTGGTGACTATGACTGGGAAAATTATCAATGCATCTAAGTACGAAAATTTTTTCTATGTTCCTTCAGTTAGATGCTACTATTTGTATTATGGTTCTAGGGGCAATATGTGAGACCGCAAGCTTTAAAGTTGAGCAGACTTTTTTTTGTTGAAATACAATAGTTTTTTGCTTTAGCATGGATCCCTTTTTTATAGGTTCACTGCTAACTCTATTACAAAGTCCGATTGATTTTTTCTTCTCCATCAACTTTTAGTTCCATAAAATTCTTTTTGTCTACTTTCTATGTGCAAATTGTGGAGCTATACTTTATGCATAGAATGTCCATTTGCTCAATTACATTACTGAGTGGTGCCTTCCTTCTCCCGCCTTTGTTGTGGATAAGAAGGCTTTAACGACTTGAAATCTATTCTGCTTAATTCGTACTTTGTAAAGGGATGTTTAATTATCTATAGAAAATAGTGTATTAAAATATTTCTTTGCAGGCAATTGCCTGCTATAATGGAAATACAAAACGAAAAAACAATATTTCAAAAATGTTTCATCGAGATAAAATACATGTAATTTCCATATTATAATGAAACAAATAATGATTTAAATTTCCGAGTTTTAGAAATTTCACCAGCGTCACTTTCTTTATAATTTTCTTTTTCTTTGAGTTCATCACTTATTAGTTCTTCTTTATCTGCAGGAAGCAAGTGATTGATGTCATATAAAGAAACATTAAAATTTGCATGTTAGCTATGCCTACAATGTCAACACATTCATTTTGCACAATCTCTTCTGGCTCATCAAAACCTATAAAATCGTTTTGAAATTTAGAGCAAAGATTTTTCCAAACACTTCTCCTATTCATTTAATTGATTTTCCCCATGCTTCTCCGATCTTCACGGCATTGAGGATGACATTTTTCCAAAATTTTGAAATTGGTTGGTTTTTCCTTATCCATTGCTTTGATTAATTTTTCAAATGTGAAGCGTAGGTAGTAGGCCTTTAAAGACGCAGTCTCACCCTGATCCTTGGGCTGTAATAGAGGTCTTGTGTTTGGTGGCAGGAACATCACTTTAACATTGGACTTTGATGTCTAAAGGCCCCTTCACACGCTCAAATATGTCTGGAGATATATCTGAACTGGTGCTGAATTCGTGAGTTTGTACGCTCATTTCGGGTTGGCACAGACTGTGTGAGGCAGATGAGCTATGCTTGATAATTTTGGAGCGACCGGCTGCAAACCTTGACACCACGTCAGTGTCAATCCAGCCTTCGTGGGGGGTGCACGCCTGTACTCTCCCTCCTTGTGTACTCCATTGGGCAATTTTCAATTTGTATATTCACTACTTTTTAGGAACAATTCTTTAGCGCATTTTGAGCGAGCTTTAACATACTTTTTTTTCTTATTCATTGCAATTGAAGCGAATCCCATCAACTGTACGAACTCGCCGTCTGGAGCCGTCTTTCTTGTGCGTGCTCTCCACCTAGCTGCAACTGGCATACGGAAGTGTGTGCTAGTCTTCGTCAAGTTTGAAGTGTGTTGTTTGCATCGTGTGCGGGGTCTTGAGACCGTCAGACCAAACTCAGTTCAGATTGTATGCGGACATATTTGTACGTGTGAGGGGGCCTTAAGAAGTGGTGGGTGTGAAGGAGCATTATCTACAATCAAGAGAATGTTAAAAAGGAATTTCTTATCTTTTGCAATATTCTTTCCTATCAGGGATAAAATTCGGGGAAAACCCTTCTTCAAATAAACCAGCAGTAACCCAGGCTTTTCAAATGACCTATTTGTGAAGACGAGGTTTCGTTAAACTGGGAGTTTGTTTATTAAGGTATGCCTTTACACTCATCAGAGCTGTAAAAAACAACTGGAAGACGTTTTTATTCTCATAAATAGAATGAAGATTAAGTTTAATTTTATGTGAACCTAAATTAGTATGGCTTTTTGTGGCCTGAGCACAGATTGCCTCAAAGGTTATGGGGAAAAAGGTCAATGCAAAATGTGTTTGATGAGTACTTACATAAAAACTGCCCCAACGCCAGGTTTAGCTCCATTGAAGCTGGCACCAAAAGCCACACATCAAAGGTGCTGTCAATCAATGTTCATTGATGACCAGCCTATGTATTAATCTCCTTCAGGTGCCCAGCGCCGGGACCGCGGTGGTAAAGAAGTCTTCAGTGCACAGCCGCCTTGGTAGCGCCAAGCCCACCGCCGCTGGTGCTGCTGCTGTGTCGGCTCCTGCAGAGGTATTTGCCTCTGTTGGTGCTACCCTCTTCTTGAGTTGTAACTTTGACGAAACGCCAAAGCATGAGCTATATAGTCTATTACGGGAGCAGTTCTAAAATGATTTTTGTATTATTATCCTCGGCAAGTGCAATCATCCTTTTTTAATTGTAGCTTTTTGGTTTGAACTCAGTGAAGATTTGCTGAGTGAGTTGACCTTAAAGAACTCGTGCTTAACTGTTGAAAAGTCCTACAGTTACAAGAGAAGAGTACGTCTATCAGTACCTTTTTTTGTGTGGTTTTTATCCCGTGAGAAATTTGTTGGTTAAATTTTAATCATTTGAAGAATATCCAATAAAGAAATGTCTCAGTATACGGTCATAATTTTGGCAATAAACATTGTGTCTGTCTACTAGATAGGCGTAAGCACATGAAGAAGTCACCTAAGTTATTTAAAATTATAATAATGTTATTTTAAATTATAATTCGTAGTTAAAGTACATCGAGTTGACACCATGTATGTATGTATTCAAGAATGTGCCAAAAATTTTAGCTTGCTTATTAGTAAATGCTCTTATAAGTATTTTCCTAAACTTTTCCTAAAGATCAAGTTTGTGTTAAATTAGGATAATGCCTGCATTGCTTCAATCGAGAGAAACACTGAATGAGCTCAGCTTAAGCGCGCGTTAGAATTACTCGAAAGGCTTCTCAAAACTCGATGTGTGCAGGTGTCCAGTTCAAACTACGAGGAACAACTGGAGGCACAAAAGAGAGCACGGGAACAAATCCTTGCGAGGAAAGAAGCTAAGCGCAAACAGCAGCAGCAACAGCAACAACCTCAACAAAAGCAACAGCAGCCACAACAGCAACAGCCAAACAAACAGCAGCCAAACAAACAGCAGCCAGCAGCTGCTGCAAAAAGTGTTCCAGTCAAAACTACAGCAAAGCCAGCCCTCAAATCCATTGTTCCTTCAGGTGGGTTATGTTGGTTTATCAGTGTATTTTTTCTTTTGGTTTAGGTGTAGTTACATCTCAGGGAGATGCAACTGTTGTATCTATCAGTATGGGAATTAGCACTCCCAGGGGGAAAATGTGTGAGGGCCCGAGCTGAGAGTCAAGTAGGCCTTCTTTTTGATGAAATTAAAGGTTTTTGTTATGTTGAGGACCACCTTTTTTCGGCTCACTGCTGTCCTGTTTTTCAGCACCTATTACTTTCTTCTTCAACTTTTATCTTGTATCTCTGGGAATTAGCACTCCCAGGGGGAAAATGTGAGGGCCTGAGCTTAGAGTTAGGTAGGCCTTCTTTTTGTTGAAACATATTTGTTTGTTTTGAAGGACCACTTTTTTTCAGTTCATTGCTGTCCTATTTTTCAGCTCCTACTACTTTCTTCTTAAACTTTGATCTTGGTTCATAATCTTTTTTCTCAACTTACTGTTTCTATGCCCTTTCTGCATAGATTCCGCGTTCCCTTTAACTCCATACTAAATGGTGCCTTCCTCGTTCCTCTCTTTGCATCGCCTTTGTGGTGGATAGGAAGGCTTAAACTAACTAATAATCAAATCTTTTATCTTGTTGCATGAACTTCTTTCTCAACTTACTGTTTCTATGCTCTTTCTGTAAAGATTCCGCATTCCCTTGATCTTCATACTAAATGGTGCTTTCTTCCTTCCTCTCTTCAAAACGCTTTTTTTTTGTAGCTAGGGAGGCTTAAACTAACACGAAATCTAATCTTAGGTGTAGTCAACTGCGTCGTGTTTTACTTGTGTGAGTTTGTGTCTGGTGTGTGGGAAGGCATTTCCCAGCCATGCTTAAACTAATACAGTTTAGCTTCACTATTTGCTAACACATCTCCTAAGAACGGAGTTGCCTCGTCTAGTGTTCAAGTAGTGCTCGCACTTTTAGATCAAGTGTGACGTCATAGTGTCACCACTGCTTCCATAGTGTCACCACTGCAAAGGTGAAGTTAGCAAGATGGTGTGAGATATGAGAAGTTTATGTGACCGTATTATCATGTTTTGACACCATACAATGAGCTGACCAGATGTAGCATAAGCTTTTGAGATCATCAAGAACATACGTATGAGGTTATGAGATGTAGCGTGAGGTGGTGAGATGCCATGAGCAGGCAACAAACTATGATTTCCACAACAGGAGCGGCTCAGCAGAAGCAGAAGATCACGGTGCTGACGACTCAGCCACAGCCGCGGCCGACCGAGACCGCCGTGCAGAAGCGGCTGAGCATCATCCAGCAGAACAGGCTGGGCAACTACCAGCAGCCTGCAACTGCCCAGCCTGCTCAGCAGAGGGCTTCTCTCTCGCAGCTCTCGCAGCGGCAGCCTCTACAGCAGCGGCTGCAGGCGTCACCTCAGCAGGGCAACGCTGCCCCAGCAAGCAGGAGCGCGCAGCAGGGGCGCCTCCTCAGAGGTCAGTCGCGCTTCCTTCCCTCTGTTGTGTCTCGCTTCTGACGCGCTGCGCGCTCCAGTGTTCTGCCTGCGAGTGTAGTGTTCGTTCTGAGGGAAGGGTTCTGTCTGTCCTACTGTCGGTACTTTACAAATTTTGGTAGAATTTTAACGTCTCCCCCTTACCACGTTTACAGACACTCATCCCCTCATGGGGATACAACTATTGTATCTATGGGAATTGGCGCTCCCAGAGGGAATATGCGAGGTTTGAGCTGAGAGTTAGGTAGGACATCTTTTTATTGAAATTAAGTGTTTTTGTTAGGTTGAAAACAATCTTTTTTCGGTTCACTGCTGTCCTGTTTTGACAGGCCTACTTTTTTCTTCAAGTTTTATCTTGTTAATTTTTATGTTTCATGAACTTCTTTCTCAACTTACTATTTCTATGCACTTTGTGTAAAGATTCCGCGTTCCCTTAACTCCATACTTAATAGTGCGTTCTTCCTTCTTCTCTTTGGAACGTCTTTGTTGGTGTTAGGTAGGCTTAAACTAACATCTAATCTAATCTACTCAATTTGATTAAAATATTTAAATTTTTGAAATTTATTCAGATTTCTCAGTTATGTCCCCTCAGGGGGATACAACTGTTGTATCGATGGGAATTAGCGCTCCCAGGGGGACTATGTGAGGGCCCGAACTAAGGGTTGGGTTGGCTTCCTTTTTGTTGAAATGAAATAGGTTTTTGTTCTGTTACGGACCATCTTTTTTCGGTGCACTGCTGTCCTGTTTTTCAGCTCTTCCAACTTTCTTCTCCAACTTTTTCTTGTTTCATGAACTTTCTTTGCTTACTGTTTCTGTGCACCTTGTGCATAGATTCCGCGTTCCCTCAACTCCATACTAAATGGTGCCTTCCTCCTTCCTCTCTTGGAACATCTTTGCCGTGGTTAAGGGAGGCTAAAACATTCTTATATAATTACAATTCTCAGTTATGTTTGATGCTGTGATTGACAACTGGAATTTTGTTCTTCCGTGTAGCGTTAATAATATCATGTACACTTATAATACTGATGAACCTTGTAATGTGCGTTCCCCATTATACCATTATCATGAGATTCGTGTGTGGAATTCATTGAACGTTCATTTGTTTGAGCGATCCGGCACAATTTTACGTTACTTATAATAACTTTTAACGTCATTGTACTTGCCTTTTGGAACTGTGAAAAGTTCATTATTTAAAAATTTAAACTTGCCGCGTTACTTCAATTCTCTCGTGTACAGGTATTGTTATTTTACTATGCCATACCTCCAGTAGTTATTTATTTTGTTTCTCATTGTGAAGGAGGAGGTCGTGGCGGTTCAGGTGGTGGTAGAGGAGCGCGCGTTGGCAACACTGGCGCCCCTCCCCGCTACTCAGGGCCTCCACCAGCAGCGTCGCGCCCCTCGCTGCCGGGGGGCGTGACGAGCCGCCTCGGCCTCAACCTGCATCCTCCGCCTGCCTCGTTCCCGCCCCCGCGCCCTCCACCGCCCCCCGTGTCGCACAGACCCCCACCCATGGCCCCACCCCAGCTCCCCCCGCCCCCGCCGCAGGGGGGCCTGCGCCCTCAGAGGATCTCCAGACCCCCGCCTCCGTTCGGCGCGCCGCCTCAAATGCCTGATGTCAAGGTGCGTGCGCGTCTTCTGCAGTGCAGTGATGCTCTGCCACGCTCTCTTTTGCTGCAACTCAAATTACTTGTTTCACACGCAAACTTGACAATTACGCTTGAGGCAAATTTTGAAAGTATTGTCATTTTCTTAACTAGCATGTGACTGCAAGAAATAAATGTGTACTCAAAGATTCATTTGACGTGGATGAACTACGTTAGTGCAGCCAAGTCGACTGAGTAAAATTTACACTGCCTGCTGTGCTGCGACGATTCTGTAAATTGCTTGCATATATAGCTCGTGGTTAGCAGTCGGTTAGTGTGTGGACTTCGCACCTATCGCGCACAAATCTGTGGCGAATGGTCTCTATTTTCAGTTAGGTACCTAATTGAATAGAGTTTTGGTCCACTATCTTGGGTTGTGTGTTCATCCAAACTAGCATTACTTACTTCTCTAAATTGTGCAGAGCAATTTGAACTTATGAGAAGTCAAAACAGTTTATCAATAATCTGTATATCTTTTCTCATTAATTCTTATGGCTGATCGCTGGGTTTTCCTAGCTCATTCCTTTCTTCAAGAAACATCTTTCTAGAATACCTGATTGTGTGCAATTTTTTTTTCAGATTCCTCCCCCCGCGATGGGAGGTGGCTCCCCTTATGGTGGCCCTCCATCCCAGGCCCACATCAACCCCAGCTTCCCCCCACCGCGATTCTCCCAGCCTCCGCCGCCCCCGTCCCAATCCTCGTTCCCTCAACCACCACCAATCCACACCCAGCCTCCTCCACCACAACCCCCGCCTCCTGTGGACCGGTATTACTCCCCCTCTGCCTCGGCGGACCCGTACACTGCCAGCAGCGGGCAGAGCAACGACTACAAGGAGTACGGTGCCTCCTATGACAACCACAGCAACAGCTACTACGAAGGCTCCACCCCGGACACTTCCTACTCCTCTGACCACCCTGGCCAGGCTGTGTATGACGAGTATCAGGACTACAACTACCAGAACAACGATTATTCTTCATCTTACGAACAGAGCCAATCTTCATCGCAGTATGACTCTTACGGGAGCAGTCAGTACGAGTACGGTGGCTCTCAAGAGCCGTATGAAGCGCCCCCTCCCTCTGCAGGCTACAGCCACCCTCCTGCAGGTGCCTCCTCCAGTGCTGCTGCGGGTGCACGTAATGCAAGGTCCTCTGCCCTCAGGTCGAGGCTGGGTGCCAGTGGGCCGGTGCAGCAGGTCAGAGACTCGTAATTGTAAGGTTAACTTGGGTGCAGGAGCTAGCTGACGAACTGCGCAAGGTGTGCTTCCGTCTGATGGCTAAACGTTACGATAGGTGTATATTCAACTCTGAATGGTAAGGTGGTGAAATTTGCTATCTAAACTGTGGCCTGAATTCTGGTTAGAGTTATCCCTCATAGAAATTTAGTTATGTAGCAAATGGTTGAGTGTGCCTGACTCTTCTTCCTAGGCTTGTTTTATTTCTCTATCCCTATTGATAGATAGAACTATTGTATTCTCGTAAATTAGCACTCCAAGTAGGTTAAAGTGAGTTTGTGAGCTGGAAGTGTGTGTGAAATGTATTAATTTTTTGTTCTTTTGTAACGGACCAGCTTATTTCGATTCACTGTGCTGGCCATTTTTCAACGCCTCTTACTTTCATTTCAATTTTTATATTGTGTCATCAACTTCTTTCAATCTTGCTGTTTCTATACTCATGAAATCAAGTGTGGGAACACGCTTGTGTGCATGTATCATCAGTTCTTCTAATTTCAAACTGAATGGTGCCTCCCTCTTTCCTCTCTTGTGAACTCTACTTATGCATTCATTGAAACTTCAACAAACTTTCAATGTAATCGTTCATTTTTGTATTAATTTCCCTTTGAGACCACTAACAAGAGCTTTTGATTTCATGAAGAATCACATTCTTGCAGTTTTATTGGATGCTTAAAACGAACTTAGCGTGGCTGTTAGTCAAATGTTGCTATGGTGTGAACCGAAAATATGGTAAGCCACATTATGTGATGGACTTAACATTCAGTTTTTACTTCCAAGGTCTTGATGGTTATGGTGAAGTGACCCATGTTTCAGTATCCTAAGCCCGCTCTACATTTCAAACTGATAACTTCATCTATGCTATTGTACAAGAATCCATGTTTTTTATTTTCATTTCATTTGTTCGCTTATTTTAAAGGCGTGATGCCAGATTTGAAAATCTGTCTCCTGCTTTAGGATGTAACTCCAGGCTAATATCACGGTACGTGAGAGTAGTGCAGTTATATGGCGCCTGAGTTAGTTGCTGGTGTTAGCTCCGTCTTACTGTGTTAGCATAGTGAAGAATTAGTACTCTTTTGAGGCTGAAATTGTGGTCGTGCACAGCAAAGTATGTGCTCAATTGCATTACTGATATTATTGTTGGGCCCTATACATGCTATGCTTCTTGGAGAACATATTTTTCAATAGAGAGAGCTAGATGCGTGACACCTAGTCTTGTAGGATTTTTTTTTCAAGTGGGGGTGAATGAAGGAGTTTTCAGTACTTGTTTTTATACAGTGTAATTAAAATACGATGTGAAATCAGTTTAGTTTCTACGCGACGGCACAATCTCTTTGGCAGCTGTGAGGTCAGTTTTTTAGTTACCAAAACTTCCAACTTTCGAAAGTTGGTTGTAGTTACCAAAACTGCCAACTGATCACGGATGGGACCCATAAGACTCATTGTAAAATGAAGTAATTCGCTTTGAATTGAAGTATTAAAAAGTAATTCTTGAATTCTCATGCTGTCAGATGTTTAACGAATTTTTGTCATTTCTCATTGGCATATTCATAATGCGAATTCGCAAAAATTCATGCATCATCTCTTGGAAGTGTATTCGTTTACTAAGGCCTATTTACAAATTGTTGTCAAACTTATTTACTAGTGAGTGTATGATCTCATGTATGCACTTGTTTACCCCACAGGGGGATACTACTATTGTATGGGAAATAGCCCTCCTAGGGGGAAAATGTGAGATCCCGAGCTGAGAGTTAGGTAGGCCTTCTTATTGTTGAAATACAATGTTTTTTGTTTTGTTAAGAACTATCTTTTTTCGCTTCACTTGTCCTCATTTTCAGCACCTACTACTTGCTTCTTCAACTTTTCATGAACTTCTTTCTCAACTTTCTATGCATTTTGTACATAGAATCCGCATTTCTTTATCTCTTTACTGAATGGTACCTTTCTCCTTCCTCTCATTGGAACGCCTTTGTTGCGGTTGTTAAACTAAAATTTAATCTATGCACTTTTTGAAGAGGCTGTTAGCAATAAAAAGTATGTTTGAGGTGTCGCTATAACGCTCTGTAAATATAACCTTCATCATTGATATACCATGCAAATATTAGAAACAATCAGTATATAACTACATGTCCCAGCTGACATCGTCATGTAATTATTGAATTGTAGAATATAATAATGCAGAGGTATTATCATCATAGTTATAACAATTATTATCGCAATGGTCATTGGACAGTGCAAATCTAGTGTACAAGGCTAATGGTGTGTTGGCGGCGAGGCAGACCCCGGAGATGAGCGGCAGACCCCAGCCCATCCCGACGGTGTCGAGCCTGCGCACGGCCTCGCCAGCGCGCGCCCTCAGCTACTCCCACCAGACTGACCAGTATTACGACGCGGGGCGCAAGGTGGCGCCTGCCAGCGCGCCATACCCTGCCGGGCCCGGCACGTCTTCTGGTCTGCGTGGCCAGCAGTACCAGTATGCAGACCCTGCCGCTGCTGCTGGCCGATCCGCTCCCAAGAAGCAGAGGTATAGAAAAGTTACTCGCCGGTCCACATCCGGTGAAATCCTCTTCGTCAAGAGGGTGAGTCTTGCTTGTGTAGGCTGCAGTCTTGTTTACTCTTTCCTATGGGGACTATTCTAATTAATTCCACGGCCAGTCTTCTCTCTTCCTTGTACCAGAATTTCCTGCGAAGTAAAGAAAAACTAAAACCTACATATGTGACACTGGAACCACGCTGTATAAAATTTTTGAGACAACAGATCCACAAGTACTTGATTAGACAAAGTGAGATCTATCTATTTGGCTAAGCTTTGCTGATGCTCACATGTGCTTTTGCCCCATGGCACGTTATTTCAACCACTTGACAGGAGACTGTCTTAGAAAAATAAACTTTTCTCAATTCACAAAATGAGCTCTAAGTCCCGTGTACAATGAAGCATATTCCCGTCATTATGCACCCACTCCAGTATGTAAAAATAACGTACGTATCAGCAAAGATTAGTTCTAAGAAAGATGAGGACTACGAGGCAGTGGCATGAAGTGTGGAGTCTATCGTGGAGTACGTGCCGGCATCCACTAATTCTGTGACCTTCGCCTCCGCAGATCCCGCTGGACGACAACGGCGTGCAGAACGGTGAAGCGATCATCGAGTTTGAGAAGAGCGAAGTGAAGGTAGGACTAGCGTCAGTGCGGTGATCTGTGTGTTCGTGTGTGTGAGGCCTGCCTGCTTTGTTGCTCACTGAGGCACTGCCGGCAGTGTTAGTCAGGTGCAGCCACTGCCGAGCGTGGCTGCTGTAACTTCATTTTAGATATCGGTTCTCTAGAGTACTTCCGCTTCTGGATAATCGTTTCTGAGCGGTTTTTATCGGCGCAATCTCATTTCACAGTATTTTTTTGTCAGTCGTGTCCGTTTTCATGTCTTGAAGACCTTCTGTAATGAAGAATGGGATTTTTTTCAGGGCTATTGCTTAATTTTTGTGCCGTTAAATTTTCTAACTTGTTTCGCGGGATTTTCGCATTCATGTATAGTTTCACTTATCAGAGTTTAGTAGTAAGCTAAATCTCCCCATGTATGAATATCGGTGCTGCTTAGCCTTGCCAAATTTTGTATTTGTGTTGTGTAGAGATCTGAGTGTGTCGGAACCGCACGAGCATGTGAATTGTAGCTTTTGGAGACACTGTTCTGAAACATAGAACACGAATTGAATGAAGCGCTTGTGTTTGTTCGAAGTACAGCACGATATGCGTCTGTCTCAACAGCAAGTATGTTTAAAACCATTTGTGGGACGGCGCATGGGTCTGCTGTACTGAAATAGAGTTCATTTTAAAATTTAGACACGTGTGTTGCCTCAGTGCTAGAGTATGTGAGGTCGTGTGACCATCTCAGCGATGCGGTGCGCCATGTAGTCATGTGAAAACTTCCGTGGTTGTTTAGCGTGTTCATGTCGTGTGCACATTGCTTTTTCATCTGCCCAAAATTCTTGAATTGAATCGTTTCTCTTGTAAAATTCAATTATAAAAATTAGAGTATCTGGCTCTAATTGTGCAAGTGGCCAGAAATGGAGAGATTTTTACCGTCATTTTTTTTACGAAAGGTCAAATTTGAGCATTTTGGTCATAGAAAAAGGAAAATTCTAGTATCCCTGGTTTCATCTCTTATAGTTGGAGCTAAGGGCAGTGATGTTCTAAGTTGTACCACATGTTTTTATTCTTACCTTGAATTTCAATAGCTGTAGTCTGTTTCTACACCTGCGCACGTAATGTTTTATTTGTTGTTTCAATTTTAGTTTTTCCCATTTTCTTAGTGAATTTCGTCAAAAGTGCCGATTATTATTTTATTTACTCCCACTTGGCATTTTTTATCAAATTATTTTTTATACTGAAAACAAATCCTAAGATGGCCTAATGATGTTAATATGGTTTCATCACTTTTGCTTCGAGCTGTTCAGACAGATGCACTTATGTATTTATGACAAACGCTACTGTGACATTTTTCAGTGGATATGAGATATTCCTTGTAGCTCAAATTTTACCCACAACCATGGAGTGGGTGCACCGTTGGAGTTTTAGCTACCTCTTTAGGCAGCGTCATTAGCTTAGCTATTTGGTGTTGTGTTGTGAATTGTACCTGAGAGCTTGTGTGCCTTATTACTCATGGTCTTCATCATCTAAGTGCTGTCTTGAAAATCATAGGTGTCAGAGACTTCCTCATCGATTGATGTTTCTTGCAATTCCTTTCATTTCAAACTTTTTAATTCTTATTGCTGCGGTACCTGAAAGATTCAGTTAATATCAGTTGAAAGCATGTTTATTTTCTGCAACAAAATTCAGTTTTCTTTGTTCTTGCAATACTTTGTTCTCATATCAACCATAGAGAGGGCATAATGCAAAAAAGAAATGTTACCGAAAAAGAATTTTGTTGCAGTTTCAGTCCCAGTTGATGTATGTTGTTGAGACGCGTAATGAGATAGCATGAGAGTTGGATGAGCATCATCATTACCACAGGCATAATCATTTGCCTCTCGTAGCTGCTGGACGCGTACTGAACACCAGTTAATGCTCTGTAACTAAAGAGGCGCTTACAACCAGCTAAATTAGCGTCGCTCTTCCCACGTCTTGCGTTCTGGTTAAGCTTGTGTGGATGTATTAAAATATCTGCTGAACTTGATATAACTCGGAATCTTTTTATTGGATTTTCATTATGAAAGCTAAAAGAATGTGCTTCTGCACTGTTGAGCATGACACAAAAACTACCATTTTCTGGTAGATTGTAGTTTAATTTTCTTTGTAAATGTGCTGAATGTGTTAATGTTGAACTTTTTATGTTATATAAACCCTCAATATCAATGATTCATAACACCTCAAGTTTATAAATGTGGCCGAAATCTTGAATGTTTTGCTTACTACTGTGCAAAAGAAATGTGAATATGAGTTCATTGTTTCTTTCTGACTATATCATGGTTATTAATAAGGAGGATGCTTCTATGTTCAAATTATACAGTTTTTGCCAGTCTTGTACTGCGTTTATTACTTTTTCATTATTAATGGAAATACTAATTTTTGTAGCTAATTCTTGCTAAGCAATTCGGCCTCATCATTTACATTTTGAGCTGTAACTTGATGATTTGATATCAGTTGCGCGTTATTCTGTCCTAATGTTATTGCTGGACATACAAACAGGAATTTACCCATTGGGAGTTCACCAGTTTGATTTTTGTCTTTTATTTCTCATTTGAGGACAGTATATTTAAAAATTTGACGAGCTGAAAATTATCATAATGAGGTAAAACGTTTTCTATCAAAGCTGTATTAAAGTATGGCTAATTTTTTTTAAGTGTGAATTAGGATGCTGTACTATGTGAGCTGGAATTAGTTACGCTGACAATGCAATGCGAGCAACTTTTTGTCTTGCTGTACTTATTTAGTGTCGGTAGGGAGAGGTGGTATCGTAGTACACACTGACATTTGGTCATTTCACTGCAGTGTCATGCAGGAGTTATGTTCAACTTTGCTGTAAAAGCGTCATCCTATTTATTCAGTTTGTTTATGTAAAATATTTCAAAAATAATAGTTGGGATTTTTCTTTTGTATTTTTACGTTTGAAATGTTAAGGAAGTAGTTTCAAGTTTCTCGTAATGTGCCACGCTTGTGTAGAGAGAAACCTGAATGTCACCTTAAATGTGTAGTTTTGTATTTGACTATTAAGTCGGTTTAATTTAAGTCTTGAAGATTGTAATCTTCATTTAAGTTCACAAATTTGTCATAATTGATCAAGATATTGTGAATGAATTTGTGGTCAAATCATTCAAGAAGATGTGTTGCTACATTTTCTAATACCTTAAGATATTCTCCCTCTTCCAAAAGGCTTTCCAAGGTTTGTTTCCTCTTGCTACTCACATGAAAGAGACAACTTTCCCCTCAGGTTAAAAACCATTTTGTAACTTAACCGTTATATAAAAATCATCAATAGCTTTGCACCGCCTTCAATAGATTTGAGGTGCAACTTTGTTCAGTGGATCTTCAATTTTTGGGGTTTCTTGTACATAATAAACATTCTGTACATGAAATTGTGAATAAGATACATACCTTGTTTAGTGGTATTTGTATGAGGTGTAAAATGGCTTTCTTTAGTGCGAAAGCCATGCACCACCTACCGATTGGAATTACGCAACGTGCTCTGTGCCCGCTGCTGACCAGTTGCTACTCGACTCAATTTAGTAAAATAGCGTTCTGCAAGACCGTGCGCGACTTAGATGATTCGCTTATAACGTGTAAAATTTGTTTTTCCCACCGCTGTCATTGACTTCTTTGAAAACTAAAATGTCTCCTAATTCCCGATTGAAAGCATATGGAAAAGATCACACAGTTTTGGGTAACACTTTTAATACCAGTTCCCTCCCCTTCTGAGGGATACAATTATTGTTGGACACTAGCACTTCCATGGAGAAGATGTGAGGTCCCGAGCTGAAGACTAAGCATGCCTTCATTTTGTTGAAATAGAATAGGGTTTTTCTTCTGTTACACACCATCTATTTTGGTGGACTGCTATCCTTCTGTACCCATGACTTTCTTTGTCAACTTAGATCTTGTTTTGTAAACTTTTTTCAATCTTGCTGCTTCTCTACGCAGGATGTGTGAGGACACACTTTATGGATGTGCTCCCCATTTTCTACAGCCCATTTTAATAGACCGTTCTATTAGCTCTCTTGAATCACTTATGTTGTGGATTGAGTTAGTCTCAAACTAATATATTGCTAATTATTTTGTTAAATTTGCATTGTTTTTAATTACTTTCTCGTAGATGTTTAGGAATGCTTTTCTGAGAAATATGTATTTTTTTATTTATTTCCAAAACATTGCAAGGTGATGGAAAAAAACACTTTATTTCAACTTCCAGAGAGCTAAATTCTGTAGGATAAAATGTAATGGGTTTTAGGCGGAATTTTTAACTGGAGCAAAGTTTCACAAGAGCAGACATTTAAATTTTGTTTGTATACCCTTGCATATGTTCTTTGGTGATACGCGAGCGTGTTGTGTGAAGTAGCCGTAGTGTAGTGGCAAGCAATAATGTTGTGTGCCCTCACGCCCATGCCTAGCGCGAAGTGGTGCCTGCAGCTTCCCAGCCACAGCGACAAGTGCTCGCTCACTACTACGACGAGGCGGCACCGCCTACACCAGCGCCGCAACACGTCAACCGACGCACCATCACGCGCACCGTTGTGCGCACCACTGAACGTGTCTAGTTTCCCTGCTTTTGTATCTGTGTTTCTGTAGCTCGCGTCATTGGTGTATTTCTTCTGCAAAAACTCTTCTGGTTTTCGAAAATCTAAATTTACCTAAAAGAGTGGAAAGTAATAGGATTCAGCTTATGATTTGTGTAACATGTTTTTATATCATGGCTAATATAATACAGTGATTAATTTAATATTGATGAAAAATAATGTGGTATAATGAAGTAACTTGATAAAATTTGTCCTACAGAGAAATCACAATTTTATGTGCGTGAATAATTCCTCGAATGATTACTTAGTTTAGGTGATACATACTTTGACAAAATCTGCAGAGGCAATTGTATGTTTGTGATGTTATTAACCGGAGGCTTAGAATACAGGATCGTTTGATTTTTTCAATATTGTATTGTAAGTTGCTTACTGTATCATCTTCACAGATGAATTCCGAATGACTTTTGAGTTTTATTTCAACAGTAGATTTTCTCTACCCAATTTGTAATACTTAATTCTGGCCTATATTACAGTTGACCATTATCACCAAATCTCAAGGTTAAACTCGTTAAACCCTGCATTAGTTGCTTGTTCTGCAGACTTCTGGATCGTAATTTGCAGAACTCATTTTAGTATTCATGTTTTTTTATTTGCATCAATAGTTAAAACATCGTCTTAGATGTCCAAACTATGTAACAGGGCACAGGGCTTCATTTTATTGATCACACTACACTCGTTTACTGTTGTTGACTGCGACTTAGTTTATTGCTTCATAAATTTCAATTCATTTCATTTTGGGTGTAATTTATTAAAAGAATTGAGTCAATTTGTCTTAGTTGTGCTATTTGCGTTTCATTGGTATGTTCATTTGGTTCTAAAATCTCACAGCAGAATTAATAATGCATTTTTTCATCAATGTACCTTATGAATGAGGCTATGTTTTAAATTTTCGAGTTATCATTACACAGTTGCAATGTTTTCAATGTTTTTATTTCTTAAAATACATTTGCTGGTACACATATGGGTTTGCATTGTACAGGTGTTATTTAGAGCTTTGATCTGAAGAAATGTCGACTCCCATTTGCTTTCCTTAATGAACTCATTACTTTCACATCCGGTAGGTACCAGTGGCATTTTAACGGGCGACGTGTTGTTCAGTAGCTGATAGATGACAAGTCTCAGCTGTATTCTGAATGGATGTGTTGAAGTTCCCATTGACTTACCATGGTAATCAACTTTTTTAAGCGTATAAAATATGCAAACTAGCTACTCGTAATTTGAGGTAAATGGTTTCTGGTTACTTTTATTTTATTTCATGAACTTTTTTTGGTCTTTTTTGATTTTTTTGGCTTTCTAAATTGAGAAGGTGGATTCTTCACCATAAGGACAAATTTGAAGAATTTCTTATCAAGGCTATGTATATTTAAGACTAGTGCTTATAAGTAATAGTTTTAGTGCTTATGTAAGTCTAGGTGTAGTTTAGTCGTACAAGAATTCTAAATAATGTTAGTTCAGTTGTATTATCAATGTATTAGAATTGATGTCATCTACGTTAATAAACGTAAGGCCTTGTAAGGACTTATTTTCTTGTTTGACTGCCCTTTGGCATGATGAATCCTTCAGATGTAGATGATTTAGACAGAAAGTGTTGATTGATACAAAATTGATTAGAATACCAAGGTAGGTCAGGTTTCATCTTCACGAGTAGCGTTTCTCATTTTTGGTAATTATATTGTGTATGAGGTTTTGCATAGCCATTACTTGTGAGACGAGATACCCTAGGAATCATCTCTGTTGCTCCTGTAAATTTAACAATATTGAGCCTGATTGTTTGCTGTTGATGTTAGTTTTGGAATCACGTTCGTTTTAATTCTTCATTTTACATTTTTTCGAAATATCCTTGGGGAAACTTACTCAAGTTTAATCTTTTTATTCGCGTCCCTTTATATTTTCGGTATGAAGTGATTGAGCTGCCTATGGACTGGTCTGATGCTGGCCAGTCCTTTGCTGTTACAATAACTTATTTGTATAAGCAGATTAATATTGAAGAGAAATTTTCAGGTGTTTCTCAACGAATTTTATTCGGTTAATATATTACGTTGTATTGGTCACCTGATTCATTTCGCCTCTCTGACATTTGTTTGTACGTATATGGCTTACATGTGTTCAGAGCTGACTTATGTTTAAATTGTTAATGCCCATAATTAGAGCAGTACTTACTCTCTCAGCAGTGTGCGAGCAAGGTGTGCTTTGAAAAAAAGATTAATGCTTTTTGAAGTACAGGATTGCAAGAAAAGGTAAAATTTTTGGGTTGGTACCTTTTCATGGGTGCTGACTGGGCTCTTAGTACACTTTGAGGGCTCCTTGATCTGAGTTACATCGATGGTTCGAAAATGGTTTTCCCTATCTCGAATTTATGCTCCCCAACAGATTAATCCGATAACAGATTTCTTTGAAATTAATCATTCTTTCTTCCCTTTTCAATTGTTTTTTGAGTGATATTTTGACAGGTCTTAAATTGACCCTTCAACTTTTTTTTGTACCTTGTGGAAAATTTTGTAAGATGTTGCAATCAGCAGTGTAGATGCTAATTTGTTGTATTTTTATATTTTTCAACTCATTTCATTTTATATTGACTTCTGCCTCCTTTAAATTTCTGGTTCATATTGATTTGCTGCTTTTTGGGGATTTTTGTGGTGGTACTCTGGTAGCACTTAGAATTATTATTTCAATTTTAATTTGAACAAATTCTAGATGGGTTTTATATTAAGCAAAATTGATTTACTCCACTGAACATGCAGAAGCTTTTTGGTATTTTTCTAGAGTCTGGTTGAATAATTCTTTCTACCATTTTCATCAAATTGTACTTCAAAATTTCCATATTCATGTGTTGTTGAACTAGGTATGAAAGTAATTTATGGCCCCCCTCTATTATCAAAAAGAGTCATTGATTTTATTTTTAGATTTACTTTTTCTTATGGTTCAAAAGTTCAAGACGTCAATGTGCCTCTAGTGATGGCGTATTACGAGCTCTCGGTTTCATAAGGAGGCCGTTACACTCACCTGTAGAAGGTTCATTGCAACAAATCATAATAGTTCAATGAAATGGAAACCCCCTGAGGGGGATACAACTATTGTATCAATGGGAATTAGCACCCTCAGGGGGGAAATATGAGGTCCTGAGCTACAGGTTAGGAAAGTCTTCCTTCGTTAAATGGAATAAGTTTTTGTGTTGTAACAGACAATCATTTTTCAGTTCACCGCTGTCCTGTTTTTCAGCTTCTACTTTCTTCTTCAAATTTAATCTCATTTCATAAAATTCTTTTTCAACTTTCTGTTTCTGTGCACCTTGTGCATAGATTTTGCATTCCCTCAAGTTCATATTAAATGTTGCCTTCCTCTTTTTAAGATACCTTTGTTTGGATATGGAAAGCCTAAATTAGCATATAATCTGATTGAATGAAATAGAATTGACCCACATTTTAGGAAGGTAAACATTTTTCTTTTACATTTCGAGTTTAAATCTGGTTAATATTTGTTTGTGTGAGTGAAGCTAGTGATTACCTTTCCTAGAAGTTTAATGCTTTATTCATGTGGCACTGTTTATTTCTCTGACAAATGATAACTCGTTATTTTAGGGGCTATTAGTTTGGGAGGCTATTCTGGCCACCTGATAGGCTGTTAGAACTTGTTTTAGAAGTTAAAGTTTGGCTCTTGGGATGTTCTTTCATGTGTTGTCAAAGCACACAAATTTGCTTGTTCACTTCAATATTATAGTGGCTCATGTTTGGCCTGTCAGTAACCAAGTGACTCATTTCTGCCTCTATTGCTAATGCTTTGGGTCCAATCAGATTGGTGAAATATTTGGCCTGTTCTTAGCCCATGATTGAGCAATGAATAATAAGATTGGTTATGAGTGACTACTGTTAGCTTATGTTAATATTTGCCGTCTCATTTGTAGCTAATGCTTTGTGAAAGGACACTCCTCTCAGTTGCTGTTGATGCTATGATTGCCAGTGGTTATCTTGTTTGTCGTGAATAACTAAACCATTTTTCCCCAATGATTGGCTCATCAACTGAGTTATTTTGCATCGACTTCCAATGGCTGGCTCATTGGCTACCTGTAGTTGGCTCATTGGCTGCCGGCAGTTGGCTCATTGGCTACCTGTAGTTGGCTCATTGGCTGCCTGCAGTTGGCTCATTGGCTGCCTGCAGTTGGCTCATTGGCTGCCTGTAGTTGGCTCACTGGTTGCCTGTAGTTGGCTCATTGGCTGCCTGCAGTTGGCTCACTGGTTGCCTGTAGTTGGCTCATTGGCTGCCTGCAGTTGGCTCATTGGCTGCCTGTAGTTGGCTCATTGGCTGCCTGTAAGTTGGCTCATTGGCTGCCTGTAGTTGGCTCATTGGCTGCATGTAGTCGGCTCATTGGCTGCCTGTAGTTGACTCATTGGCTGCCTGTAGTTGGCTCATTGGCTGCCTGTAAGTTGGCTCATTGGCTGCCTGTAGTTGACTCATTGGTTGCCTGTGGCTGACTCATTGGTTGCCTGTGCCTGACTCATTGGTTGCCTGTGGCTGACTCATTGGTTGCCTGTGGCTGACTCATTGGTTGGCTGTGGCTGACTCATTGGTTGCCTGTGGCTGACTCCTTCTTTGCCTGTGGCTGGCTCCTTCTTTGCCTGTGGCTGGCTCCTTCTTTGCCTGTGGCTGACTCCTTCTTTGCCTGTGGCTGGCTCCTTCTTTGCCTGTGGCTGGCTCCTTCTTTGCCTGTGGCTGGCTCCTTGGTTGCCTGTAGTTGGTTCATTAACTGCTTGTGGCCGACTCATTTGTACGATTCTTCATTTGCTGGGCAAAATTTGTGTTCAACTTCAGAATCTATTTGCCAATTTTTGCACTAGATGATAATGTTAGCCTGATTTTATAACTTACAGCTAGTTACCATTAGCCGATGTTCAGTTGGAGGTTCTTATACTTTTATCGACCAGACCTTATTGAAGAGTAAGACTACCCATCAGTGAAATGTTTTTGACCCATGAGCTTAGGATAGGCTGCTGAGCAGTTATCTACTAGTGGCTGACATGCAGGCGAATACATAATCGTTAATTTAGGAGTTTTTTTTGCTAATTTTAAGATTCTCTAAGTTTAAGGTAGAGAGTATGATGTTCTTGAGTTAGTGGTCACTACAATAAATCTTCACCATATACTGAATTATGATTTATTCCACTACCCATGTGCCTTACCAGAGCTTGTTATTTAAATATTTGGTAGATGTGAAAAATTAGAAAAATATTTTGCACTCTTAATTTATGTACTCAGGACAAACTTGAAGCATGGAAATTTTTTGTTTGTTTAATTCATGTGACATGTCATGGTTGACACATATCATGTTTCAGGTAGATGAACTGAACGGTGCTAGTAGTTGCTTCCTTTTGTTGGGTCTTTTTGAGTGTCACTCGTGAAGGAAACGCCATTGAATTTATTTAGAGGTTACTGCCTAATTCAAATTATTTGGTCCCTTTTTCATTTTCAGTTTGGATGAGGAATGGTAGAGTTTCAGAATTTTACATATCTACTTTCAAGTAATTTCTATCAACTAATTTTTATTCTAGGAGTGTAAATAGTAGCAATATAATTTTTTTAAGTTTGGAGTTTTACATGTGACACGAAAATTAAAGTCTCCATAATTATATTTCATCATTTCACATAAATTTTAGTGCCCTTCTGTTGCAGTTTTTGGGTTCTTAAAAACAGCAGGAATGTTTCACTCCTGCAATTATTTGCATCAGTGCTGAGAGTGTGTAATGGTGTAATTTTTTCTTCTTATTCTTGGACTTGAAGAACTTCATTTTGTGTGCAATAGAAATTTTTTGGTTACATGGTTTGGTAGAAAATGTTTTATTGTGACAGCTTTCCCATAATTATTCAGAATGTCATATAACTCAATGATTTTTGCGATGGTTTCAATAGAACTACGTACTGGAAAACTTGATTGAATTCTCAGCAAATTGTATAGAAATTAATATACTGATTTCAAGAATTGAGTTTTCAGTAAATAACTATTGGTCTATGATACTTGTACTTAGTCCAATGTACTAAATGATACATACCAGTATTTTCCACTTCCCTTACTGATAACCAATCTTGCCTCTCTTTTGATCATTTTATTTCAATAGTATCAAAATTTCAGCTTTAATACTTTGCAGTTGGTGTTGGTGCACAGTAGGAGATCTGCTTTCTTTGTGCTGTCGCATCCCTTACATACAATGTTTTATTTTTTATGTTTGCTCAATGCAAGCTGTATGCCCTTATGAGTATGTCCTGTTCCCTTGATAGAACAAAATTGAATAAATTTAGTCTCGGTTTTGTTTATTGGTGAAGTAAGATTGCATATATATTATTTGAAATTCAAGTTGATTCTGTTGAATGCTTACCCACTGGAAAAATGTGAGGTCCTGAGCTGAGAGTTAGGTAGGCCTTCTTTTTGTTGAAGTGAAATTTTGTTGTTTTGTGAAGGACCATCGTTTTTTGGTTCACTGCTGTCCCATTTTTCAGCACCTCTGACTTTCTGCAACTCTCATCGTGTTTCATAACCTTCCTTCTTATCTTACTGTTTCTATGCGCACGGCATCCTCTGCAGAAACACATTTTTGTGCATAGATTCCAATGTTCTCTCAACTCCATACTAAATGGTGTCTTCATCCTTCCTCTCTTTGAACATCTTTGTTATGGTAAAGAGAGTCTAAAACTAACTGATATTCAATATTCATTTGTTGAACGCTTTTTGTAGGAAGGAAACATAGGCATCAGTTTAGTTACTAAGAATATTAATAACAGTATGAAAACAGAGCCATACTACACATTTTAACTTATGCTTTTGACAAAACCTGGCTTCAATCTCTGCGTCCAGGTGTTATTGATGAGGAAAAACTTCTGTAAAAAGTTCAATGAAACTGAATTATGTTGTAAAGAATAATTGAAAACATTCAATATGATGCTAAATATAAACTATTCACTATTCCAAAAGGTTTAAACTGACACTGTTGTTTAGAACTGGCTTGAGTTGTGCGTAGAGATAAGGATTTATTTGTGCATGCAACGATGATTACATCACTCAAAATGCTCTAGAACTGCAGAAAATTGAGGCAAATATATCAATCATATCAGTCTCAATGGTAATTTTACGAAAAAATATCTAGTCCACCTTTGTTAGATATTCAGAAAGTAGATAGTTGAGAATACTTAGCAACATTCCCAAGAAAGTTTAAAAAAAGGCACACCTTGCAGAAGGATGTAATAGCCCTAGTATTTCATTCTGCGTTAAAATGTCGACCTCTTTTGACAATTTTTATTTCTATTCCACTCTTTGCCCCAGTTGGCATTTTGATGTTGATTTGCTAGAGCCACTTTAGTTGTTGCTGCCAGTGTGCTGCAACCCCTGGAACTGACACTCATTTATGGTGTACGATACCCATTCTGCTTTGAGTTTGCACAGATTTTTACAGGAGTTTCCTTAAAGTCACTGCAGTTCTGAATAAGTTAGGCAACTGTAAGATTTTATGAATAACTCAGGGGGGATTTTTGAGTGGAAACTGGGTAAAATTTTCACATGGTTTTAAAAGTTTGTGTTCTCAAAAAAGTAATCATTATATTTTAGGATTAATTAAAATGTGACTAAATTCTTCTCTGTAGTTAATAATGAAATTTTTTTCAACCACCAAGTCTTTTAAAGTAATTTTTTTTTGTTTCTACCGGCTAAATGCAGTGAATTTTCAAAATTATTTCACTCTCCTGATGTGTAAATACATGTATATGCTTTACATGTATTTCCTCAGATATTATATTTCTGCAAAGAAAAATAAGATAATTCAATGGTATATTGTTATTGTAAAGATAATGGTAAAAATTGATTTTCAAACATGTCAACAATCAAAAAAATTAGTTATGTTTAATAATTTTCAATGGATTCAAAAAGTAACCATCACAAGTACTGTTCACTTTTCCTCCTATTAAGTAATGAATATTAGCAAGAATATGTTCAATTTCATTTTTGCATGGATTGTTTTGTTATTTAGTGTGTATTAAGTTTGGTTTGTCATTAAACTGTCTGTGAAATTGATTCTGAAGTTCAACTCAGGAATATTGTCCGAGAGATTCTGTTGTGAACTTTCATTTTATTAATGACTGTTACTCATGCGATTTAAAGAGCAAAAGACCTCATTTGTGGAACAATATCTGAAAAATGTTTGTATTTTCCATACTTGGATATGCATGCTCCTCCTCTCATGAGTTCTATTCTATACTCAAGCTCACCTGTGATACTCAATGTTTAAAAAAAAAGGAATTTCTGACCTCTATTTGTAAAAATCTTGATTTTCTCATCAGTGAAAAGTTCAATAATTGACAAGGATGGTGTTCAATTTACAACTTAATTTGATTGCTTGTATGATAAATTCTGGTTTATGACATGAATTCAAAAGCACTTTTACATCCTCAGTAATTACTTATTATAGTGTCATCAATGGTCAGTAATAATCTCTTTGTAGATGGAAGGTTTTTCATAATAAATGGCTTAAGCCTTCTGAAAACTCAAAATCTATCTTATAATAGTGTTATCAATGATTAATAATCTCAATGTACATGTCAGGTTTTAAGTAATAGAATAGTTTTTAATCTTATGAATACTCACAATTTTTGTTTCTATGAAGCAATAATACATTAATTAAAATTAAAACAAAATAAAAGGGCCGTCTCCTCAAAATGAAATACTTGGTTAAATAGTTATTTTTCTAAGAACAAAGAAAAAGTAATGAAAGCTTTGATAGCCTAAAATATCAATACTTAACTAAGCATAGTAATTAGATAGAATGTTTTGTTGAATCTTAGCAACAACACGATGACAAGGCACTTGAATGATTCCAAATGCATTCAAAATTTCAAGATTATGATGGAATTCTTCGAGGTCTTCGCTGCTCATTTTGTTGTGACTACTGAGATATAAATGAAGATGATGGAAGTATAAATGGTCATTAAATAGGTAGTAGTGGTTGTGCTATGAAAAGAGAAATTTAGAGTTCGTCATTATAAAATATTGAATTTTTTTATTATGCCATTAAAAGTGCACTAAAACCTAGGTTTAGGTGTTTCTTGTACAAAGCACAGTTTGCTGTGAAAAATGCATGCTGGTAAGTATAGTAGTCAACAATGTTCAAAGAATCCAAGCTGTTTGTGTGCTGTATGTGATCGAAGGTATAGTTTTTGTTAAAGTTGAGGGCTTGTAAAGTAATCTAGTCATGATTCATATTTAATGTATGACGAATGAGTTGCTTAATTACTTATTTGACATTGTTTGTATGTATTTAGCTTAGCTGTAGTACACTGCCAATACCCTCCACTCGCCACACTTTCTGCGCATTGTCACGAATCGGTCCCAGGGTTGCGTTATTGGCTATCCTTGTACCCAAAATAATCACGTTCATTTTTATAATGAAATATGACCATGAAGATCACTGAGCATCTGGCACCTCTTCAGAGTTGTCTGATGCTCAGTGATTTTCATGGTCATATTTCATTTTAAAAACGAACGTGATTATTTTGGGTACAAGGATAGCCAATCTTGTACCAGACTAAGTTCTTTCTTTGAATGTCTTGTAAAACAATTGTATACTTCATTGCTGGTCGAAATGTCAGGACTGGCGACTTTTCGAGACATCTTGGGCGTATACAAATTATCCGTAGTGAAAATTAGCTTTAACAAGAAAATATATTGTGTTCAAGTGTTCAAAGTTTGTTAGCGCAAGAGTGCTGTTGGTGGAATGTTTTGATTCTTTTTGGGCTGTTTGTCAGTGTATATAAGAACATATTTTATGGTAGTTCATTCATTTTACCTATGTTAAAATTGTTTTGGATGTTACTTGGTTAGGAGTAAGGAAGCTCTCACTTCGCGGGCCAATTTCTACTTCAGAAGTTAAACATTCTCTCTACATAAGTCCTTGATAACGCTTAACTGTCGAGTGGATTTCAAAATCCGCTTTCATAAACGGCTTTAATGTATTTTTTCCTCTCGAAATTATGCTCTAATATTTCCTTTGAAGTCCACTACCGAGTGGCAGTTCCCTCCCCATTCTGACGTTGATGACAACCTGATGCCAGTGCCAGTCTAATGACGGTAATGAGCAAATGTGCAGACGGTAAAGCAATTTGATGCTAGAAATTTAACGTTAGCTCTGCATGATTACCTCGTTGTACGTTCAAGCTATCCGTAAGTTTGCGAATTAATATTTTTAAATTGATTCGAATTTTTTTTCTATCAAGACTCCAATAGAACATATCCGTAAATCTCCGATACCGCTCCATCAAATTGTGTTGCACTTAGGCCGAAGTAAATCTTTTCGTTTCATTTTTTTAATCTGATGATGCTTGGTTACATCTTCAATGCGCCATATATTCAATTTAAATGTGTTCCTATGAGGTGCAACTCGTTTAATGATGACTTTACATGGGCTATTTGGAATTATGTCCTGAACTCGAGATCGAATATCAGTGCAACTGTGCCGAGCCTGGCAATGTTCAAATCATGCTCAATTCCCTCATTGTTCGCAGGAAATGAGACTCAAATAATTTTTGCGTGTGATTTTCAGTTCAATTCGTTTTCAATTCGAAAGTTAGTAACTCATTTAATTTTGTGTTACGTTTTGTCATTGAAATCAAAGGTCGTTAGTTACCTCAAAGATCCCGAATTTTGTTACGTGTGACATTCATTCTGTTAGGCATTTTCCAAGTTGTGATTAACCTAATATACGAGAATGTGTACCATAACGAAAAAATACTGGATGAGCCAGATGAAATAAATATATATAGCTTTGCATGAATTAGAGCGTGAGTAATTGGAAAAACTATGCTACAGAATCCAAAAAATCGTCAGGTCTTGAAATAAGTATGTGCACGTTGTAATTGCACAATGACTGGCGCGGTGAAGGAGGCAGAGAAGAAGGGAAGAACACAAACTATGCAGTGGAGCACCGCAGAATTCCTTCGTTCAAAGTTGTGCAGTCGCTGCCGTAACTGCCTCCGCAAACACAGGCTGTGATTTTTTTTATCACTTTATCAGGGGGATCTGTTGCGACTATTCTGCGGTTGCTTCACCCTTCTACGCTGTCCATTGGCATCACCTATAAATATTGATACCTACTATAAATTCTTAATTAAACAATATTTTTTTGTTTTATCATTCTTTATAACACAATTATTGAGGCTAGTTGCGATATCGATCATTTGTATCATTTCAAATGATGTGCGATCAATCAAATCAAATTTCTGTGAAATACTTCGTAGTAAAAAATTCGCATTTCTGGAATAAAATTTTGTGATTAAATGTTCAGCTCTATTTTTGTCTGAAACAAATTTTACAACTGCATTTGCTGTGGTAGCGCATAAATGACTTCTGTGATATTTAAAATGCTGTGGTAAATTGTAGTTCTATAACATCCCCCATAGCGTGGTAATTGATTTGTGCCTGATTGTGTTGTGTGTGAAACTCTAAATGGGTCAAATAGATGTGAGCTCCAATTTCTCGCTTGGTGGAATAGGTCATTTGATAATTATGCGAGTGTCAGTAAGATTTATCCACTCTAAGTAGTCCTCACGACCGTATTGCCGCTTAAGATATGCAACCACTGATTACAGGTTAGAGGACTCAAGTTGTCTGGAATGGGCCGGATTTTCAATCAATTAACGTCTTCATGGCAGTACAGGTGACAGCGTAAGTTCTTCTAAATGGGCTTACACTTCCAACTGTACTGCTACGACTCCGTAAATTGGTTTCAATTCAGTCTTAGATTGGTTGTTTGAGCTATGAAGAGATTTCGAGACAGCTCGTTTCTACGTCAGCGGCCCTGTGAATACAAGTCCATTTTCCTGAGGCGTCCTTAACTCTCCGTAGCGGTGGCAATGCTTACAGGAGCATGGGCTTAGTCATATCAGGTTTAGATGCTTTTTCTGCTCCCTTGATAGACCTGAGCTGTAAATTGTACAATCTATTCAAGGACTTTTGGATCTCATATCTAAACATTTTGTTCTTTCATTTAAGTTGTCTTGTATAGATGAGGTTTATTGGGCGGCAAGTAGATCTTCCCTTTCTTTTCAGTCAACCAGCGTTTCATTAGGAGCATTACTGAGCATGGGTGAGTTAAAAACTCCATACTAATACGTCCCTAGCTAAAGTTCACCTACTCCTACAATTGCCCATTAATTAACAAATTCTTTTTGACCAAACATTTCCATCGTATTTCATCAGTTTAGTTTCCGTTCTGATTCGTTATTGAGTTTTTTTTAATGTAAGGGATGATATTCTCTTGTCGGTTCAGAATTTCCCTGGATCGGTAACGACACCTTGTAACTTGTATGGTTCTAGTTCTAAGGCTTCGCTAGTTGTTTGTGCCGGTTGTTTTCGACACCTCAACCGCCGAGCAACGTTTCAGAAATAAATTAGTGCTAGCTAACTACGAGGTGCATCATTGCACGTACGCCAAGAGAACGTCGCCATTCCTGAGGTCCATCTCCTAGTGACCAAGGACCGCTACTTTCTCCTGATGGAACAGCAGAACACCTCAACGCTTCTCTGCTCCGACGCAGGAACACCCGTGTGAGGTCGCTTTGGTGGCCGGATGAGCGCGGAGCAGGTTGAGTTGTGTGCCGTCTGGTGTAGTCTGCAGAGCGGATGACATGCTGCAGTCGTGACTTGTTGAGCTCATTTCCATGAAGGGCCCGTCGCAATTCGTGGGAAAGTTTTAGGAGTCGGTCGTAACGATCATCCTCCGTGATTCGTTATTTCTTGCTGCAATACGAGCAGCGTTATTAAGCCTTGAAGAAAGTTAAGGTTTTTGTATTGAAATTTTTTACCAAGTTGAATCAAGCTAATGAGCCTTGCATAGTGTCTTCAGGAAAAACACCACAATGTTTCTGGGAATTAAAATCTATTGTATTTAGAAGAACACACTTTGTCATCGGTGAATGCTTTCTTAGAAAAAGGCTTCTACTCTCATTCATTGTAATTAGAGTGATTCAATGTAATTTACTTCACATAACTGAAAATAAATTAAATAAAATTCAAGGTTATTCATACTAACATTAATATTTTGCATTCTATGCTAGAGAGTAGATAACCTCAGTTCTAGAGAGCATTAGGTGAGGTTATCCAGCCCCCTTTATTATTTATTTTCTATACATTTTTTTTGCCTCACGTCAGGGCTTGATGTTATGCAGTGATCAAATTAGTAAATGCTTGATTACTTGCCAATAGCAAAGGTTCTATAACAAAAAAGTCGTAAAAACTGCTTACTTATTGGTGTGAGCTTGACGTTCTCGTGTTAAACACCGCTGACCAACTACTTTGTCTTTATCAATGAACTTCTGTCAGTAGCCGGTGCGATTCTGTGATTATTGAATATCCATTTGTGTTACCTGCGTCGAACATCGGTTCCGGTTGGGCTTCCAAATGTTTCGTTTCCGCACTTGCCTCCCTAAGTAAGCTGTAATATTGTACATATTCGATCTTTTGGTTGGGAACGACGCACCATAATGGTTCAGTAAAAAAAAAACAATTTAACGAAAGCGTATCTGCAGTTGAATACACTACATTGAAAACATTTAAAATTTCAGACGTAGATTTAGGCGGTGTCGAAACACGAATATGGTCGTATTCAAACCTTTTGGTGAGCCATGTGAAGGATCCTACTAATTCGTCAACCGATTGTACCCACGTAAACTAAGTTTGTGAGTTTTCTACCGTCCACTTCTTGGTTCACTGCCTCCATGAGGTTGTCCTCCATTGACCACTGTTGTCTAATTCTTCTACTCACATTTGATGTTCGTATTTTAGGACCAGTGAACTGTTTCTCTTGCTCATAGTGTTATTAATTTATTGTGCTTCGGATTTCAGTCTTTTAACAGATACTGTTTGCATTTTTTTACACTTATGATGGCCATTCACTTGTAATACTAACTAAACATTCTTCCAACAGGAATCTAACCATTGTTTTTTCCAGGTTTTTATTTCATCTAGGTGTGTTAGTGTAATCTTCATTCCATCTTACGAGTTAGGTAAGGCTTCATTAGACTACGCTTCATTTCTTACCTTGATATTAGTCTCCCTCGAAAAACATGACGTCATCTTGCTTATTTGAAGGTGGAGTCTTCGTGATTTTTTATTGTTATTGTATTATTTCTCTTCAAAAATTATTCCATATATTAAGCTTCAGGAAGCTATTTTGTTACAGTTTTTCAGACTTCTTAAAAGCGTTCATGCTAAACCTGAACATTAACGCGCCATTAGTACGTCTTCGGTGAGATAATTTTTGACACACTTGTATGTGTCAAACTGTTATTCCGATAAATCTTGGTCCACCTGGTTGCCACTACTTTGACTACACGTTCAAGCGATTAGGAAAGTTAAATCATATGTTCACGTTTCAAAAGGGAAAATATTTCATGTTAAAAAATGGCCATCTTTGGAATTTGTTGATGACATGTGATTTTCCGATGAAACCTTAAAATATTTGCTATTTTTTCTTCCAAGTGTAAGATATTGTCAGTTAATACGTGGATTCACAGGCTAGTCTGAGAAAGTGAAACATGTAGAATAATGATGATTTACGCTGAGATGTCATGATTGGCACACCTATGTGTGTTGAATCTGACCATGGCACAACAACGTTGGTCGCGTTTGCTACAAAATGTTTCTCAATGTACTTGAAACACTCTTAATGACTATTAGGATCTTACCCCGAAAATATATCTTGTGTTCAACAAACTTGACTACCCTGATGAAGCTTTCATGCTATGTATTTTGGAGATTCTTTGAAGGCGAAAAAAAGTTACTCGGCTTGTACCAAAGAGATGTGGCTGATTTACGTCCCGCTGGTGAGGTGTTGTATCCGAGGTACAGAATGTTAAGCACTGAACTCCATCTTGTCTGTACAACTGACAATGTGCGTTTTATGTGAACTAACGCTGCCAGCTGTATCGCTCTGACGACGTGAATTGTTTGAAAACCTTACCTCAGGTCATTGCTGAGTTTTGCAATGTTGATCAGTCGTTGGAATCTTTCAGTGGTTAGTTTCCCTCGTATTTCTTTCTGTCTCGCTTTATTCTTGGTAATGTTGCACGTGTCATTTGTGCGACCTTTAAGCTATATTGTGTGCGTCTTTGCGCCTATTCTTTCTCTTTCATTTACCTGGGTGAGGTGATCTATTAATATCAATACACAACTTCGATTAAGTGAAAATATTTTTTCCGAGCTGAAGGCATGGTAGGCCTTTTTTTGAAATAGAATATGTTTTTCTTCTATCACCGACTATCTTTTTTTCGATTCACAGTTCTGTTTTTCAGCACCTACTACTTTCTTAAATTTTTATCTTATTTTATCAACTTTCTTCCTCTTTCACTCTTTCTTTGCGCAGGGGACCTTAAGTGGGAACACACCTTGTGCATAGATTCTTTGTTCCCTTCACTTTAAACTAAATGATACCTTGGGACACCTTTGTTGTGGTTAGGTACGTTTAAACTAACTTACTAGTAAAATATTCTTCTGTAGATTTTAACTGAAATGCAATAGGCTTCATTCTATTTTTTCTTTTTCTATTTTTAGGGAAAGTGATTGAAGATATCGTGTCAACGAACCCAAGCGCCCATTTTCCTGTTTTTGTCTTTTGTTGTGAACGAGATGGTCACCACTAAATCAAGCGGAGCTTCTAGACTTCAGACCAGATGTGCAAGTATTTTATCTAATTGTAGCTGTATAGCAAGAAGCGAATGTGTTGACTTGGTTACCTTATTATTGTTTCTCTGACCAAAGTCGTCAAATATTGGTTCGTTTAAAATATTATATTCCCACATTAGATATATTAACCTTGGAGAGTTACCATATGTTGTGCTCTGAAATTCTACCTCTGAAAAGCTCAAACTTGACGATTCAAGTCAAAAAACAGCAGACATTGTGCTTGGTCGACGGAACTTTCGCTACCGGCTATACAGCTAAGATGACGTAAAACATTCGGCTCTTGGTGTGTCTCGGCCCTCTTTTTGCAGCGTAACTCGGAACGGAGAAATTCATCCTGGTGTGACTTTCCATTGGTGTCCTTAGTATCTCGGATCCAAAATATTCCATGTTTTTATTGTATTTCTATATGTCTCCAATTTCTTGCATTTATATATTTTTTTAGGATTTACTCATTTTTCAAAATTTTACGTCTGATTTTTTTGTGCCTGTGTTAATCACTCATGTTTTACCACAGAGCTTATTTCTTGAATTTACTAGATTTTTATTCTCATGTGAATTTTTTCTAGGATTCTCACTTAACAAATTTAAAGGCTCGTTGATGATAAAGATTTAAAGATATTTTTGGATCTTATGTATTTTTGACATCTCTTTGTTTGTTCCATATAGATTAATTCAGTGACTATACAATTCGCCTACAGGCATTTTGTGTTGTCCTTATCGTTATTGTATTTCATTATTTGTTGTGTTTTCGTTCATTTCAAATTCACTTGCATGTATGTTATTTTTGCAGAATAATTTTCCACTTTTATTTTCAATCAAACGTTTTATCTTGGGCGTTTTATCTTGTTATCCATATTTCGAGTGATGTTTTCTTCTCGTAAGAGACACCTTCTAAAAAGAGCATTACCTACCTGCGTATCGTGAATGCTCTGTTAAGCATTTAAGTACGAGTCTTCAGCTCCTCTCAGGTGTAGGGAGACTATGTAGCTTATCTTCTTGCGTACCTCATGCTCTTCTAGCACACCTTGTGCTCTTCTGAGGTAGCGCGAGCGCCACTTCATTGAGTTAAAAATATCAATTGCATGAAGCTTTAATGAGTTCAAGTATGGTACGTTTTTCTGCCTTCTTTTTCACCTGGGCGTGCTGTGCTGCATTGTGACGTGTTGTAATGCCCCTATGGGGGCAGAAGATAGACCATAGGATTAGGTTGGTAAGGTTCGTCTATCCTATGCTGTTGGGACTGGCGCTCCCGGTGGAAATGCCGTTAGGTTATCTCGGTTGTAGATAAACTTTTGAGACTTCTATCTTTCGTGCTCACTTTGCTTTTTTCAGTTTTCATGTCTTCTTCGCCATATCTCCTTTGTTTTTTCTTCCTCTTTCTTGTTAACTTGCGGTTTCTATACGCAGGGCATTTTGTGTGGAACACACCTGGTGCATAGTTCTCTACAGTCCATCCTAAACGGTCTTGTCTGATCGCTTTTACTGTGACTAGGTAGTCTTGAACAAATATAATAATCACCTTGATGCAATGTCTCGCCGCTAAATCCATTTTGTAATCTAATGTTTCCTCTCCTGTTAGTTTTCTTTGCTGTTTATCAATCATGTCTTGACCAGCCATTGTGGTGACGCCATCTTTGATTTTTACTCAACGTGTCATTAAAACATACCTGCAAATCTTACTGCCAAACTTCGATTGTGCTTGCATTTTGAATCCGCTTGGCTATCATCGATGGAATCAAAGACCTGTTAAAATTCAGGAGACGGATCTACCGAGGATCTGCTTTTTACCTCTGGATGATCAAATAAAATTTTATTTTTGTGAAGAAGCTTGATCATTACCCTCATCACCCATCATTCTGGTCTCGTGGCCCTCTTGCGTCAGAACATCAAAAAATTACTACTTGTGTACACGCTGCTCTCTGGTTGTGCCCAAGTCCTGAGCCACATCTTTGTTAACGAATGTAATCAGTTAATGTATCTACTTTCAGCATCGATGAAATAGATTCAACTTTAATGAAATGATTGGTTGGCGCACAAATTTTACGTTTTTAATGAGTTATTTCAGCCTTTTGAGAACTCTTTAAAATGCCCAAATTAAATTTAATTTTGAACGAGTTAACTCTATTACAAAATTATGAAACTGGTATAGTATTATAATTAACTACTTGCAGGTTTTTTCAAGCCCAAATATCCCATGGTTTTACGGTCGGAAATATTTTTATACATCTGTTCTCCACGTTTGAAGGAAATGTTTTGCTTTAACTACGAATCTGATGCATTAACGTCAACATATTTTGGGACAAACTCAAAAGACGTTCGGTAATTTGTTGTCAGTGCAAAATGAACCAAAGATATTCCCCCTGCAAAGTTTAAAAAATTAGCATTGTTAACTGTGGTGTTCCATAAATGTAGGCCTAAGTTTTAAATATCTCTAACAATGACATCACGCGTGCATACAAACCTGCCGACACACAGTTGTCTTCATGCGGGAGGTGGGGTGCTGCGTGTAGTCCTGCGAATGTTAAGAAACTTGCGTAGGCTGTGTATATGAAGAGCAACAGAATCATGAGTTGTAATAAAATGCAGCATTTCAGGTTTCTGCCCACCAACCAAAATGTGTAGTTCCCGACAAATTCTATAAAGTTGCGTTTTCCCAATGAGCGTAAAATCGAACAAAATATTGAACAATTCTCCCTGCATGTATGAATATGTGCAAGTGGTATGAAAACTTTAATAACTATTAGTCATTTAGGCACTGATTCATTGCTCTCTTTCTTCTGTCGCCATCCGAAATCAATTTAGAGGAGACTGGCTTTCAGCATCTGAACTTCATTCAGACTCTTGCTAATTTTAAAAGTCGTGTATTCGTTGTCCCAATCAAGTACGGCATGAGTCGCTGGAAAATCTCAACAGCGGAAAAATTACAGAAGCGAAAACAAAACTAGAGAAATCCGTTATCCCTATTTTACTTCTGAAGAAGAGAAAGAGTACACGCTTGTTGCCTCAAGTTTGCATTAAAATATTTCGATCAATATAAATATTTTTTCAACGCACTTCATTGATTAACTCTTAGTATTTAATAAGCTGTGGGCAGTTAGCTTCTCTTTCAAATGAAAACTACGGGACAGCACGGAGAAATCAAGTGTTAGTGGAATTGTATAAGGTCGGTAATTTCGACTACGTTTTGTTGTACCCAAATGTTCACTGTCTTGCACAAACCATCTTCAAGAGCATGGCGAGCGACCTGGTTTACACCTTAAGAACAGACAAGTTAATTCCCATTCATATGAAATAGAAAATCCAATAAATGCTTCCGCGAGAAAAGTAGATAAAAATTCACTTTGAATTCTTGGTTTCAGTAGGAATCAGTAATCCTTCCTTGGTTCTACAAGGAATTTTTATCTTGGATTTTTAATCAAAATTTGCTTGGTACTGTACTGAAAAACGGTCACCCATTAATGATCGTTGCGCTGCGCATAGGAGAGTTGGTTGTGCATGAAATTTTCCTGTTAAGCCGCACGCCGCATCCACTTTAAATTATTCTGCCCCGCTCAGGAAATTTGAAATTTCTGTTGCGAAAAATGACGCAATAACCTAAAATCAGCACCTTGAGAACTATCAACTGTTCCGTCAACTGGATGTTCTTTTGTGAAATTTGTCTGTAATTCCACTGTATAGTCAGATTTATTCCAATCGATTTAATGGAGATTGAAATACGCTCGTTAATGATCTCGATGGGTTTCGTAAGTGTGCTTCGAGAGGTTGAGCACAGCGCCCTGACCGTGTCTATGTAGAGGGTGGCGATAACACCTAAAGAATCACGGAGTACAGAACTATATTGCAGTGAATAGAGTTACTGTACTGATCTTAAAATTTCGTTTGCTCATTCATCATCTAACAGAGCCAATGAGAATTGTTGAAAGAATCTTGCGTGGGCAAACTTTAACATCGATTCCAGATGTTTTTTCATTACAAGTTTTGCATTGTGCCTAGTGCTCGAAGCAGTGTCTGACATTTGTGTCACTTTGTTTTAATGTTCCACGAGGGAAAATTCATTTTTTTCTCTAGAGGTTTCCTCTTCCGGAGCTTCTTATAAGCCTGATCAAAGTTTGCTCAACGTTTTTCATTTTCTGAGCATCAAGAATGAAGTGGAACGAAGCACGGTTGACACACTGATTGTTGATAGGCTTCTCTTCGAATTTTTGCCACGCGCACTCTCGCATTCAAGATTGGAGCGTAATCCTTGCATTCAGGAGTGAGAGAGAGATGCAGGCCTAGATTTTTTGTTGTTAGGCCTAGGGGTCGCGTGCTGCTTCGTTCAGTGCACTATGCTTCATTTTGTATAAGGTATTACCATCGCTGAAAACCTGCAGCGTTAACACCCGCGGCGCAACGCGGCTCTCGCAACGCTGCAATTTTTATTGCGAAATTATTTTTATTTCTTTTAACAAATGTGTCGAGAATTATTTTTTTCTGAGAAATCGATAAATATTTTGCCTGCCTTCCTCATTCATTGTTTTATACATTGAATTAGGAAAGCAACGAAATCGTAACGTTTGACGCATCATTTCTTAAATAACAATGCTCTTCGTTGAGTGAAAAACTACTAGTCTAAACACTGGTTCTGGAGGATACTTCCTGATCAACGTGAAAGTTTTGCAGATAAATTTGCACATTGGCATGCGAAGGCTTCATGGACATCCCTGGGTAACACCTGCAACTTCTGTATTCGTACCTCATATCTGGGCATTAGGTTAAACGGTTAGATGATTTCCACATGACTTGAGCGTGCTGAAAGAGTGTGCTGCCGTGCGATTGCATACAATGAGAAACTAGGAGAGATTTTCGCGAATGCCATATTATTATGTATTGCATTTCGAAAACATCAAGCTGAGGTTGAGTTTGAATTGAAAAGAAAATGGACGAAGAAAAACAGTATATCTTTAAAAAGCTCCTCACCTTAGGTTTTTATTCTTTTGAATTGAGGCAGTATGAGATGAAGCAAGAAATGCTACACGCTTCAACAAGCTCTGCCGCGTTGATCTGTAATCGCGGCTAGTGATAATAATAATGATGTACTTGCAACCACTGAACTTTCAGAAATCACTGCAGGTCTTCCAGTTTCCGAAAGACGTGGGTGAATTAAACATGACTTGTGTAATATCAGCCGCTTATGCTGGGCCATTGCTCTTTAGGAGACGCTGTACTTCATGGATGAGATCATTTAGATGCGATCACCAGTGTGACTTGCTCGAGTGAACGTCAAGAATCTGGGTGTTCGCAAATACCTACACTGAGCATAAAAACCATCCACTAAAAACCTGAAACAATTTTAGAATGTCGTCGTTTCAAGTGACATGACACAATTAACTATCTGAATGTTCAGGCAGTACATCTGAGTTGTGCAAATGCTGAGGTAAAGAGAAGTTTGTCTGCAGATCACTGCTCTTAGCATGCATATTTAACAATGCCTCCCTCAGGCCGTAAAGTTTGAGCGTGACCATGCTCAAGCCTCTGCCTTCTAGCCTCAAATGCCACTCAGGCTTGTTCAGTTGAACGTCAAAATTACCTCGGAATTTCATATCAGTATTCGGTATTCTCTACCTTACAGCTAACAGTTTGTGAGATGACTCTGGATTTATTTACAGAGAAAACGAAAAAATGTTCATTCGTTTGTGGTTGCTGATCAGCTTTAACAACACACGTCGAGCATGTTTACGGGATTTTGAAGAACTAATTCATCACAGAACTCTGAAAAAATGTGCGAGAAAGTGGAGTGGCTGGAATTTTAGGGAAAAAAATTGAAGCTCATGCATTACGAAATCAATTTTATACTTAGAAATTTGATCGTTCAACTTGAGTTAAGGTGACAGTAGTAAACGCGGAAGAGACGAGAAAGCGCTTACTTTTTTATGAAATTAAGAAAAAAGGCTGAAATTAAGAAAAAGGTTTTCCGAGCGTTTGCAGCATTTCAACAAAGTTGAAGATATTCATTGAGATCACAAATAGTTTTCATCTAAACTTAATACCCAAGTTTGCAAGTTTTTCACCAAGTACCGAAATCATGAAATATCCTCTTTTGTAGCAATTTCTTGTCACACCGTGAAGTGGCTGCAGACTACATGTCATCAAAATACTGCTGAAAATCGCAGCGCAACGAGGTGTACGAGTATATTTTGCTTTAAGTTTTTTGGTACGTGATGGAGGATAGTTGTGATTTTGCTGATATGAATCCATCGAGTTCTACTTTATTTTAATTTTTTTTCATCCAATTATTGAAATATGGTTATACCAAAATCAGTATTCAGTTATACCATGGTAAATGATAGCATTAATTTAAGACACAAGCCAGTTTCTTAATATCTGTGGATTAAGGAAATGCTTTAACTGTCAATACCTACTTGAACTAAACGAATAAAGATGAACTAGCCTTGTTTTACAATTGCTTCATTTAACTTATTTCTGGCTCGTAGAATTGATTGTTAGAACCTTCAAATTACCCAAAGAAGGCTTTCTCTCAGCTGACGCGAAGGTCATCACTGACTTCAACACTGCTTATACTTTGATAAGGAAGCTCGTCATAAAAGTGGTCTGCAAATTGAGGGAAACACACGACAATCTTGGTGACTTAACGCATGCGCTCTACGCAAACTGGGAGTTGGCTGCGTGTTGTGCTCAGAAATTCGTCGAGTAGGCCTCTTGCGGACAATTTGCCAGCCTTGCAAGCTCTAATGGCGCCTCCGATGCAAAACTAATAGAATTTGTGGACGCAACTCTCCTACCAAAGCCAATATTCAATCAGCCCTGCAGTCAAAGACTAAAGCCTGGTAGCTTAGGCTCTCTGAGACATATTGCATTACGCGGCCTAATTCAAAAAGTGAAGTCAAATTCGTTCATTTTGATTTTGGGTAGTTTTCTGCCGCTAGTTTGAATTGTAGAATATATTATGGTTTCCTGGAAAGCCTAATAATGACTGTCTTTTGAATTCGGAGCTTTTTCAATGCGAATTCATTGAACAAAGTCAAAATACTTCTTTATTTCTACCATTTCTCAGTGATTGATGATTCAAAATCCAATGAACATCAGATTGAGTGTTTCAATGAACGTTCTGTCGTGCTTCATTTAAAAGTGAAGTGCCGGAAAATTTTGAAGTTTAGATGTCTGTTTCATTGAGCGATTTGCGTGTTGCTTGCTTTAGAAAAGCTAGAAATCACAATGTTTATTGCTATTCATTCTGTTTACTAATTGAAAACATTGAAATAAAGTATTCCTTAACCATCTGTTATGATGACATTGCTTCTGGTATACCACGGAACTTTTACTTCAGATGACATGCCCTTCCAGGACTCTCGCTAAAGAATTGATACGGGAAAAATATTATCCATTCAATCACACTCAATGGGATCCTTATTGTGTTTAATTTATTATGCATCAGAACTGTTGTAGTATTTCTAGAACTGAGAAAACTCAACGTTCTGAACTAAGTAATCTAGTTTATCACTAGTTAACATCGTGTAAATGAGCATTGAAAGTACCAGCTGATGAAATACGGCTGAAGTACCAACTTAACTACTACATGTAGCTGATTTATGATTTTGAAAATTTGTTTGCATTTCCACGTCTTATAAAATTACATTTCAGTATATTATTTTACATTTACAGTCACACTTGACGTACGAATTAATGAAACACCTTGCGAGAGTCTCCGCAATTTCTTCGCTTGCTCGTTTTATCCGCAAATTTAATCAGTCGCCGTCGCCTGCATTTGGCGCAGTCAAGACTCCGAGATCGTTCGTTACGTTGGAACCTGCTTCGCTTCATTGCTTCCATAGCTCGCATACAAGATTATTGGAAGTGCAGCAGCCAGTCTAAATGTTTCTCAATGAACTTGCACTTGTAGTAAAACGAATTCTGTCCAACTTTCAATTCATTTCGGTTGAAATCGAGTTTTTAATGATGTGCATTTCCATCCGTCCTACTTTCAAAGCGTTTCTTTATAGCACAATTGGTTGCGAAAAGAAATGGGAAAAGTTACAATGCAAACGAACTTCCCACACGATAAATTTTTTCAGTTTGACTGCAGACTGGCTTTGAAAGTCCTTAACTTAATCGTGCTCTTTGCAAAAGAAGCATTCATTGGTTCAATGAAATTCGTCATCAGTTTTCGCGAACATGTGTGTTTGCTTAAACTTGGGTGTATAAAACCGTAAATTTTTACTAGGTGCGTCATGGCCACGCAGTTTAATGTGTCACAAAGCAATGCGTCTTGACGCCATTGTGACACACAATGTTATGTTTCGATTTCGGTGCCTCATATTTTCCTACAGCGGAATGGGAGTTCTGAAGGATTGTAATTTTTAGAATTTTCCAGTATTTAATTTTAGAACTAACATATGAACTGTGAAACGTTGTTACGGATTTTTTACTTATGAGCATTGAATGTGAAACTATATAACTTTTTTCGTGGTGAATAATTAATATTTTTAGTCGCTCTTTGCGTGGCGAAATGAACACTGCTTTGTTCGTGCCGCTAAAATGTAAAGGAAAACTTGCGCTGATAAAATTTCGGAGTAAAACGCTGAAGATGATAAATATTTCATTGCAGCTGCACTTGTGTTCTATGGTTCGTTTGTCTGTTAGCTTTCTGCGAGCGCAATGTAAGAGTTCAGATCAATAGAATGTTAGGATCCGTAGACCAAATGAATTTTACGACTTTTTCCAAGTTGGTGGACATAGCTTAAATTTCATAGAATTTTATTTCCATACCTGAATCTGAAGCTTTTCTTAAAATGCAGTGGAATTATTACATAATATTTCGTAAAACATTTGTTTCTTTTAAATCTTTAGCCTATAACACAAAGGAGACTCAATATTGGAACAGTAGATCAGTTTAATTGAAATATGGTTTCAATTGATTTGTCAAAATTTAGAACAGTTTCTTATAAAGCTTTGCTATAATTTGATGCACAATTGGTTTTGGAAATTAGCACAGTTTTTCAAAGTATCATTGTAGTAGAATTTCGAATCTGTTAAACAAACTTTAGCTTAAAAGCACAAAATGAAAACGAAAATGGAAAAACATATGCTGAGTTTAACTGACGTGGCGATGCTAGCAATCTGCCATCGAGTTTCTGCGCCATGAAATTTGAACGCTGACTTGGGCTGCCGAATTTGGCAAGTAAATGCACCAGAAGCGGGATTTTGACCGCGACTTGCTAAGTGGCGGCGGTCTCAGGCTGGTCTAAGAGCCACAATCGAACGCCTTTTGCAGAAATCGCTTGAATTGATGCACTAGCACGGACCTTTCAACAGCTTAATTCTGGCTTCGTAAATTGATTACCTTAAAACTGCAGCGCTTGAATTGTTTGTCGACCAAGAAACAATTCAAACTTGGAGTTGATGTTCCACTTCAGCATAACTTGGACACCGGCTTTGGATATGAACTATTTGCAGATCGTCCAAGCCCTAGTCGGTCATTTACTGTTTTCCGGTGTTTCTAGAAATAATTGATTGTCCCATGGATGAGATGGATTTTTTTTCGTTGATAACTCAAACATGAGGCAATCAAATTCACCGCTAAAAATGCAGTTATGGCTATCGGTAGATATACATCGATCTGGGCAACACAAACGAGAAAATCGATGGTTGCGTTGATTGACCCTTGTGAACCGTTAGGTCGTGTTGGTTCTTGAATTAATTTCTTATATTTAGAATTGATTAATAATCATTCTTTTCACCAGATAAATAATTCCATGTCAATGTAAAAGTTTCCACAAAATATTGTTCGTGCACTGAAGAAAAGAAATGTTTTTTGGTAAGGTAAATAAACATTTGAAACACACCGTATCCACAACATCCGTGAGAGACTCCGATAAGTCGGACCAAGAAGACGTAATTTTTTCCCCATGTATTATTCGTATTAGAGAACAGCGTGAACGATACCTGGTGAGAAAAAAAATTGAATTTTTTCAATGAAAGAAGGTTCTCCTATTTTCTCCTACTTCATCACTGAATGCGAGGTGCTGAACTTTCTCCCTGTTATTACCGAGAGAAGAGCATGCATATTGGCGACCAAACAAGCAAATGGAAAAGGTTATCAGAATTTTGAAGCATATGTTATGCCTACGTGATGAAATAATTAAATGGTTTATTCAATTTCATCAAAAGCCATGATTTCTCGAATTTTTCGAAGAAAAGTCTACGGTTATTGAAACGAGTATTTAACTATCTTTTCAAATCCGTCTGTTACAGATTACTGTCAATATTAATTAGACCAACAGTTGAAATTAATTTTGGCTTCTAATGAAAAACTCCATCTAAACTTTTTAAACGTTGCTGTGCGTTCACATATACATTGATGCATTTATCACTCATTTTCTCCTAAATCTTAGCAGATTCGTCTAAGAAATTCACGATTCAATTAGTTCTCTTAGAAGAGATATTTAAATATGAAAATTATTATTTGTTTTTGCAACGAAACTTTTGACGGTGCAATTACTCTATTCGGTGTCAGAAATTATTAAAATATGACAAATGTACACGTAAAAACCGACTTAGTTGCATCATTCACCTCACTCATCGAAATTTACTTTGAAATAACCTGCACATGGCTGTAGATATTTTGTGTCAGCATCCGAACACCTCATACAAAGTAGGATAAACGATTCATTGACTTAAAGCAAAAAAATTTGTCATCAGTCGTTCAATTATTACGATCAAGCAGTAAAACTGATTTTCCGTTTCTTAACTCAAGGAGAGGGTGCGGAGCGCAAACTTAATAAATAGAAGAAATCTTCTGTAACCTCTTGTACCTATCTTCTAAGATTTGTTGTTATCACCGGAGTAGCTGCAGATACTTAGGTGAAAATACCGCGAAAGCCGGGCTAGGACTGGCCGGGCTAGGTCTTCGTCGTCCAAAGTACGTTGTCTGACCCCTAACGTCACTGACAAGAATAACCGATGTACCAGTCGGAGAAATTAATCTTAAAATTGATGCCATCTATGTAAAAAGATGGTATTTTTGACGCCACAATCCCACTAGTAGATTACAAATACACGGTGACGTTCAAATTTAATGTAGCTCGAAAAAGGAAAATAAACTAAAAGGAAGGAAATAATAAATGCACGGGGAGATTTTAATTCAAGAAATTGATAAGATTTGATCGCTAAGGGTGAATTTCATGTATTTCATTCATCAGTCGCGGAATATTGATTCAGTTGGCTATTTTCAAAAGAGAACTTAGCACACTCAGCTATACTTGTTAGGGAGCATTGAACAGAAACCTCGCCCCTGATAGTGAAGATTTCAGCCGTCCTAAATATGACACGAATAAATTTGATTTGTTGTCTATGAAGATCATTAAACACTGATACAATGAATCTGTAATTGTGAATATGCAGTGAGATTGTGAGGTTTTTAACAAAATGCTTTTAAATGATTCCAAATTCAATAGTTTGAATGACTTTCGGCCGTTATTAGTTGTTTTTTAAATGTTTTTAAAGTGCTAAAAAATTATTAAAATTCAATTAAATTCTGCTATTATTAACACGTATAAGGTTCCAGATCTACTAATTCATGATTAAGAGCTGGGAAGCATGTAGTAAATTATCGCAGAGCTGTTCTAACTTCTCCGCAATAGAGATTAGAAACGCACAATAGTTAAAAATTTTATTACTTTAGCTGAAGACCCGCTACGGCACGAAGTGTGTTTTTCTTCAAAATAGTTCGAGCTTCGCAATCCGGTCCCCTGGCTGGCAAGTGCTGCACTGCAGGCCTTAACTGAATTGCCGACCCATTTTTCCTTCTTAAGTGGACTTTATTGGCTGTTAAGAGCCTTGCAAACAACAAGAAAATAACCTCCTTCAATATTGACTCAAAAAAATTCCTTCGCAACCAGCTGCTCGTTTTCTAGTCGGACCGTGAACGAAAGGAACGCCTCGAAATCAATGACCAATTTTTGTACGCGTCACATGATTTGAAAGCATTGCTTGTCTACTTTAATTTAAAAAGCAAACGGTTAGATCGATGGCTCTTCTTTCATTCTCTCCTCAATGCAAAAAACTGAGTTTTTGATTCTAAATCGGTCTTATAATGCGGGGTTTTTCACGTAACCAGGAATAAACTTTTACTCCTATGAGAGCAAGGAAAAGAATTGTGCAAAGCAGTGAATCAGGGAAAAATATAACATGATTTTGTAACGTTTATTCCCCATAAAGTTTTGAAAGTGCTGTTGTTCTTTCGTTAAAAAAGCAAATCTTTATTTTCAACTCTAAACATATTTTTGGTCAGCTGATTTGTCAATGTGGTATACGGCAAAAATTCATCATTTCTTTTTGTTTCCGTAGTAAATGCCAAAAGAGTGTTATATGTAAATTAACACTGCATTGAATTTTATTACGTTGTACTATGATATTGAAGACCTACGTATTTACCTTATGATTTCTCGCACCAAACTGACCATACTCAGCTCTTCGGAACGGAAGCATTCCTGTATCCTTTGTGACGGAACAGCTAAGAACTCTTCTAAAAATGCTTTCTTCAAATAACGATTCGCTCAAACATTTTATCTGCCATTGCATACCTCAAACATGAGATCCATACGCAAATGTCTAAGAATTATTTCTCACTGTTCTGGTTTTGTTATACTGTAATATAGTTCAACCACTTTCAAATGATTGTGGGGTGGATTAGTTTCACTTTAGGAGTCGAGACAAAGTCGGGTCAGTTACCAAGTGTGGGACAGAGGGTCATTTTGTTCAGTTTGCACTTCGGCATTGGATTGCTCAGTAAACTTGTCTCACCCCCGATTATTCTTGGGTTACTAGGATGAAAAACATGAAAATGTAAAATTTACAATGGAAATGAATCAAGATTAATCAATTAATAAATATTTAATTTATTTCTAGACTGCAGAATTCATACATCAGATAAATTCGAGTACACTGTTTACAGAAAAAGTTTTTTTCAGGACTAGGCCTAAGTTTTCACAGCGTTTGTCCGTGGTCTTTTTGGATTAATAGTGTCACAACGTTGATTTCATGTGCCTTTAAAATATGTACTAATTTCTCTTTCTTACATCAAGAATTTGATTTTTGAGATATTTTTTCATGAACAATGGTCACTCCGTAAATTGCATCGAGGAAAAAATACGTTTGTTCCTCGATAGATTTTATGGCACCAGGTCTGAAGTTGGCAACATCGACCCAGCCCATGGAACTGCGTTTGTATCACTTCCTTACTTTGGTGAGCAGTCTGAGAAGTTAAAGAAAGAATTAGCTGGTGTTTTTCAAAATATTTTGCTGATGTGGATTTTGAAATGGTATTGGTGAATATTTTTAAAATATCATCGTTTATTAATCATACAGATAAACTTCCTGCCGAAGTGCAAGCTAAGCTTGTTTATAACTTTAGTTGTGCACGTTGTGCGGTAGAGTAGATTGGATGGACGTCTCGTACTATTCGCACTCGAGTTTGCGAGAATTCTGGTAGGAGCTTCAGAAGAGGTTCAATTTTGTCAAAGCCTCTATTTTACACCGTTCGAGAACATTCTGACGTGTGCGATGATGCGATTTCCATTAATCAATTTTCGATCTTAGCAAAACCACAGTTTTATACAGATATGCGCATTCTAGAGTCCTTGTACATTTTTAAGCTTAATTAAGACGGTTTTAAACAACACTCTTAGTTCATTTCCTTTAGCGATTGTAAATAGATAATTGCAATTAACGTAATTTTTTAACTTGTTTTTTGTTTTGTCATTCTCAAATAGTTTATTTTTCTTTTGTACCTTTTCAGAATTCTTACCATTGATGATGGCCTGGGGCCTTCAGTATATTTGGTACTCGACATGGTTCCAACGACCTCATCATTACGTTTTCCCGAACTTCATTCAATGTTCCGGTAATTTTTAGGCACGGTCACCATAGAGATCAGCTCGCGTAAAAAGTCATTTCTGGGGTCTTGATTTATTAATTGGCAAAATGACCTTGCTGGACTAAAATAACACAATTTTTCTTTCAATTCATCGGACGGCTGGTTTTCTGAGGCAAAAGATATTTCCTTTCTAAAAAAATGCATGTGATCGGTCATCAAGTTGTTTCTTTCTATTTTCAATTTTTCACAACTTCAGGATAAAAAGGAAAACCAACGTGGCTAAGAATATCATGATAAAAAACAAACGTTTCGGATTACAAAAAATCCATCTTCAGTGTTCTGAAATACAATAAATTGAAGTATTAAAACATTGTAACTAAAAATCTTCTGAATAAACCGGATGTAAGATAATAAGATTAAAAAGACATGATAAAACAAAAACTATACAAAATGTTAACAAGCAATGGAAAGTTTCACCGCCGTATCACATTCTTTTATGGACGGACGGTTTTTTAAAATGTATATCGACTCTAAAATGCGGAGATCGGATAAATTTGATGTTGAATCCAAAATTTTAAAATTTGAATTTTTAAAAATATGGTCTTTCTTCAAACAATGTTCTCTTATTGATGAGTTGGATGGTTTGGTCAGGTTACAGCCGGTGCGAAAGATGCCGGTGCCGGTTTTTTTATCATGATATTCTTAGCCACGTTGGTTTTCCTTTTTATCCTGAAATTTTTTTTTGGAGATTTCCCAGAAATCAATCTATTTCATTTATTTCACAACTTCAACGCCAACATTTGAAGAGTAATAAACTTGAGTCGCTTTCAATGCATTACGAGGCCTCACAAAACCCATTTACATTAATCTGCATCTCTCCTCCGATGACAGTCATTAGTATTTAATTAAATGCCTTCTCATTATAGCTAATCTGGGGCCAATATGGAGTCGTTCGCTGCCGTTTGTGTTTGCCGAGTTTGTCTGCGTAATTTGCGAAAAAATATTTTTCAACAATTGATCTTTGGAAGCACTATCATTCAGCTCGGCTTCAAATTTCATTGTCATTTTTAAAGTTTGCTAACAGTGCAATTTACGCTCAGAGTGTGATATGTTGTTGGTGAAATTTGAGTGTCCTGTACATATCATGTGATGACCAAAACTCATACTCCATCAATTTCTTACTTATTCTCGCAATCTATTTCACTCCGTTGTCCGTTTCATCGGACTCACTCGTGGGTCTGACCTTGTAGTTTTGCCCTCTCGTCGCTAGAGTCATTTTCTCTAACATCTCTTTCCTCATATTTCTGTCCTCACATCTCTGCTTTCATATTTTTGCCCTCATATATTTCCCTTCAAGTTTCTGCCCACTCGTGTCTGTCCTCGCATTTCTGCCCTCACATTTCTGCCCTCATATTTCTACTCTCATGTATTTTCCCTCATATTTCTGCCCTAATATCTTTCCCCTCCCATCTCTGCCTTCACATCTTTACCCTCATATTTTTGCCTTCCAATCTTTCCCCTCACATCTCTGCCCTCACGCTTCTGTCCTCACTTTCCCTCGCACTCGTAAGGGTTTACGGTGTTTGTCACACTCCTTGGAGCACCTCTAAAGAAAATGACACCGCTTGTAAATCATAAAATATTAACCCTAAAAACAGCTCGTTAATCTCAAAGCAATGTCGTGAGTCACTTTTGAACTTGTCGTTAAGTATTAAAGAGTCGAGCTTATGAGTACAAAGCTGATATAAAAGGGCCTCGAGTGTTATGGGCGTGACACTCGTTTGAAACACTTCAATTGATATTATATTTTTTCGAATGAAAGAAGTATGACTTGCTACTCCTGACATTTTGATGTCCTTTATTGCAAACAGTTGAAAAGGTCCTCAGTGCAGGCTTTCAAAGATTTTTGGAATTTGCAACGAATTTCTGCTCATTTTTAATTATTTTTTAATGTATGCGGACAGTTTTTGTTATACGCATTGTTCTCGGGAGCATTTTTGGTTAATTTAAATAACATGGGTTTTAATGAAAGGACTCACTGATTTTCAAGTCTGGACTGTACATTTTTATTCGCTTGAAAGAATTCCAAATTAGTATAACTAAAGTCGAGAATAAAAATTCAGATTTTTCCGTTGATCGGGTAAAAGGGAAAGTGATGTCACCGATTCTTTTTATATTTTTAAGCAAAGTCTGCGGATGAACTGAATTCGCTAATAGGCTTAAATTTTCCTGAAAATGAAGGCCTAAACCCATACTCTGGGCGACCAGGCTCTCTGACACCAGTGGGCGTTGGCATGAAGCATCAGCGAGCGAGATCAGTGCCGAATAATCCAAAGTTCTTCGCAACACTGGAAGTTATTCTGCACTGAAATGGATAAAGTAGCTACTGGCAAGGTCTCGGTGAAAGACCAATGAGTTTTTATGCGATTTATTGAATAATACGAACTGGAGGTTTGTGTTGGTTTACATTGGTTGAAATGATTGCGAATTTTAAAGTTTTTCTGTAATTGCAACTCGCTAAACAGAAAATTTTAAAGTGATGAGGCTTGTTTACCACAAATAATATAAATGTGTTCACATGACGATGCATCGTTTGTTTGAAACATTTATCAATTGAAAATTGTTCCCAACGGGTTGTGATTGAATGGCCAACTTTGAGAATCAGACGCCTGAGTTACAAATAGTAACGCCCACCTAGTGAAACTCTTTAGAAGAAATAATACCTAGACGTAACGACGAAGCAAGATCAAATTCTGAAAATGAATATTTCAATTTGTTCGTGTTGGTCTACATTGTCGTCAAGTTGAAATATCTAACATGACCGTGGACTCAAAGATCAAATATTGGTCTACACTCTACAGGTGTCGATCGTGTATAAATTATCACTTAAAGAGTGGCCAACGCAAGACATCATAATCTAACACAAAGAAGTTGAAATAGGTTCTCGAAATCAACACAATTATAATTCTTTGCAGTTAAAAATCCCAGTTATTACGGGTCTATATCTAATGTATCAACCGTTCAAGTATACTATAGACAACTGTAATATTATTCTCAAATAATAGCACTCTAAAATAAAATATTTTACAATTTCTACCTAACTATTCTGAATCGTATTCAAGAAGTAATTATCGGTGGCTTTGTTGAAAATAGGTCTTTTATGATGGATATGTGATTACCTCTGCTAGATACGCCAGAATCTCAACAGTAGGCCTACATACATGCCATTCCTTACTGTAGTCCTCTTTTTTTACAATTTTTGATGTATTTATCAATAATTACATGTACTTACATTTTAAACTTCTATTTTCCCTTATATTTGTATAAATATCCCTCAAACAACGAACAAGATGGTTGCGGTCGCTGTCCAAAAAATAGCCATGGTTTGCAAGTACTATCTTTCACATTTTAAGAACCGTTTTTGATCACAAAATTTTTAAATATTTTATCACTGGTGAAACTTCTAATTCCTTATATTTAGATTTTAATCTACTTCTCCTACGAATAAAACTAGAAAAAATTCTCTGGGGTACAAAATATGTATCGTTTCACAAACTCCCAAATGAATTACATTCGTTCGCGCGGTGAGCAAGACCACCGTTTTGCTGATATCACTACTTTTTGTATTAAGCATTTGATCTAGCAGCTGGCCAAATTTTTCTTCCAGAAATCAAAGTACGTTTTCCAACTGAGTAGCTGTCGGCAAATTGTAAAATCTATCACATTCGACTTCAAAAACTTCTACTCATTACGTTATTTTTTACGAAGATGTGTTCAGCTATTGGTGAGTATCCGTCAACCATAAGGTTCATAAAAGCCACTGCATTACATGAGGGTTGTTGAATTCATCATAGTCGTAAGGATATCTAGTTCTTCTAAACGCTTCGTATACACTCAGTAGTTTAGTAAAGTTTAAGATTGAGCATTTGCTCCATTTTTTTGAAGCTAGGAGCTGAAAAAATGTTGTGTTACGTACGTGAAAAACACAGGCGTTACACGTAAAAAACAGCGCAGTGTAAATTTAACTGTTTTTTCGTCATTGCTAAAGCTCCCAGAATAAACTGGAAAAATACTCGTAAATTCTGAACTGTCATATTTTTTGTCCAAACCACAAGGTTTGTGAGTAAGAGTTTTACTTGGTTTAGCCAGAATAAAAAGAACGAGTTTTCTGTACTATTTTGACCTCATATTCTGGTACCGTTCATAAAACGTAGTTCAACATACACTCAACTGTATTTGAAATTCTGAACTGTGGAAGACTGGTAATTTTTATAGAGTTTTACGGCACAATCGTTTTGGAAGACCTGCATTGTGCGAGAGTGTCACAGTGTAATTACGAGGCCTTATTTTGTATGCCGTATACACGGTCCTGTCGCTTCAATTTTCTAGCGACGCTTGGCAATGATTCGCTATTCCGACCAACCACGCCGCGTCGAAGCTTTTCAAAAATTAACGGTCGACAGGTTAGGCGCGCTTCTGTGGAAAGAACTCTAGTGCCTTCAACAGAATATCAAAGAATCACACTTCTCTTACATGACTCGCTCGAGAGTGTGACTACCTTGCAGTGTCGTTAGGGCAGAAACATGTAAATCTCATTAGACTTTCATGTAAATGAGTAGGGCTCGCTCCAATGCGCTTGACACTTGAAATTTCTAGCACAAAGACTACAAACATTCCGGAAACAAAGACTCCCAAAATGAGTTCAAATCGCTGGCTGGGAAAATCTTTGATATTCAGTGACTTCATTGAGTTCTGACAATTTTTTTCAGAAAATCTGGCACTCTCTGACAGAGCAGGGTTAAATAAAACACTGCCTTCATCAATGAACGGAACTTTGTCATTATTCATCCGCATGCCGAATTTGCTTCATTCAATTACTTCAAAGTAAAAACATTTAAATCAACCACATGTCGAGTTTATCCCCATCATTAAACAACAGCATATGCAGAGTACTACGTTCTCAATAATCACGAGGGATCGTGATAAATTGGAAATGCGTCAAATCAATTCATTTTCTTGAAGTAACACGCCACAATAGCTACTTTTTGTGTTTCAGAATTTGTTTGGATTTCAAGTCAATCTAAGCTTGGCTAAGTTTTCATTCTCCCCATTTTAGATACATTCCAAACTCACTTTTATCAGCTATTTCTACACTATTTTAGTGATCCAATGTGTTAGCTATTTCAAAACATTGAACATTTTCATTCAGTTTAGTTTATTCTATAATTGGCGTACATGTTTTTTTTCGTTCAGCAGAGTACAATCTACTTTACTGTGGTTAAAACATTAATAATCTGACAGTATTTGAGGGCGTGTTAAGAAAAAAACACGCGTTTGATGATATCACAGCGATGAGGATCATGCTCGCATTAATAACAATTTATTTATTAACCAATGCGTTTTCTTATTTTAGCTCTTGCATTAAATGTCGAAGAGTTCATTTAGTTCTAAGTAAAACTTCCTGAATTATCTACTTTCTTGCCCTTCGTCTACAGTTTTTAAAAGTGATTTGAGCGATTGGATCCTAAGCTGGATCCAATCGCTCAAATCACTTTTAAAAACTATGAACTATGAACTATGAACTATGAAAACTATTGATATGAGGTTGAAACTGCTTACACTTTTTTTGTGACAGAAAAGTGATTCGCAAAATCTCTTCTGCATTCCTATTTATTTATAATATATATAGGATTTGTATGCATGAGAGCGGCGTTCGAATAAATTCATTACGTTGGAAATAAAAATTGCAATTTAACTCGTCACTGTTTAATATTCGATATACCTTAAAAGTTAAAAACAGAATTCTCTAAATGTAACTTTGAGTTCATCGCTGTGACGCAACGCGACCGCTGCGAAATGCATTCGTTGAATTCGGTGGCAACTTTTTATTGATATTTTGCAAGATGAAAACATCAATCTCACACTTATGATATCCACTAGCAATGTTACGTTGACAATGTTCATGACGTTAATTTTGTCAATAAAACTTTTTTGAATGGTTTTAAATTAATTGATTATTTGAGTTGAGGTTATTCAGTCACAAGTATGTACTTACGTATCTTTGTTGCATTCTGTAGCTTAAGATGAACATACACTCCTTGCCATCTATGGCATAAAAAAACGCTATTCAGATGGTGCCAAAGCTGACATGGCGACTGCCTGCTTCACAACTGCCCCAGTTAGACAGTTGCCCCCCTGACATTTGCATCAGCTGAATTATTAATCCACAAAAGAATTGACTTCGATTGCGTCGAATGATTCAAACAAAGTTTATTTTTAGAATTATAGTAAATATTTGATTCCAGTGATGACCTAACTTCTACCACATCCAAGCCCCTACTACTCCCAATACCCAGTTTCCTTTACATCACGTACCCCACCACCGCAACAACCACTGCCCACCACAATAACCACCGCCCACCACAACAACCACCACCCACCACGACAACCACCACAATCACCACCACAGCAACACAGCCAGGGCCCGTCGCGCCGCTGTCCCTCAGAGCAACACCGCGTGATGCTATCGGGCGCATAGAACTCAAACAGGAGCGGCACAATCAAACGGACAATTTGCGCTGTCAGCCAGTGCGAATGGTTGGGTGTCACTTGAGTGAGGTAAGCGCTTCAAATTTATAATTAGCTCTTGTAATAGCCCATCTCCGTGCATATTGTCATCATAAAATTAATAAAGAGATGCCATGATTACAGCTTTTGTAAGATGCAATTGGCTCGTAGTGCGCTGAGTGCTGTGCGGTGTGGAGAGAGGACAGTTTCAGATGAGGCCGCTCGTAGCGTTCATATCGTGGTTTGTTGTTAACATTTGTGGCGCAAATTAAGAAATGTCTGTGAATTTTTTTAAAAGAGAGGAAGGGAAGGTAGATGGTGATTAATTGTTCAAAAATTTAGTGTGAAATCATTCAAGAGTTTTGAGGAAAAATAAAGAGAATTTAACGGGAGAGTCATATGTAATGCAAAAATTTGTATTCGATGTAACTAATTAAGTGATACTTTCGCTATCACAGTAATATTTTATAATTTACGCTTCCTATTTGTAAGAGAAGGCCGATCATGGCTGCTAGCTATTCATAATTCATCATGCATCACTCACCCGAAATTGCACTAAAGTGATTTGCAGCATTGTTCTCTCATTTGACACCGTCTCGACTGCACTGTTCCTCAAATATGTATTTGTATGCTCATGAAAAATCCCATCATTTGATTACACTGTATACACGAAAACACTTTCGTGGCTTCATATTTGGGTTTTCTCGGTGATATATGTGTCCAATGAACGCTCATCTATTCGTGGGCGTCCAGCATTGTATTATTTAGTCCATTTGTGCTTACATCTCATTGGAATCAAAGGTATGTACATACAAAAGAGCAGGGAACCAACATTGACATCAAACAACTTCGGTGCTGCGAAGAACACATTCGTAAAGTATCCGAATAATCTCTAATGGATCTTTTTTCTATTTTTCTTTGGGATTATGAGCCAGTTTAGCAATGCTAGACGTGAAAATATGCGTTGAAGTGTCTGTATTAACACTCCTGTATTACAGGTAGCTGATTTATGTGAGCTGACGAAAGTTCCGGTTGGGAAAATTTTGGTATGATTGAGTTCCACGAAGTAATTTGTGTGCATAATTTTCATTGATGTTGGCCTGTTCTTTTCTTTTAAGAAGACAGTGTTGGATAAGATTTATTTTTCAAAAGGCTTAAGAATGTCTTTTCCACACATTGCCCTTACCGTAGACACTTTTGCTGGTGACACATTGGATAATGTCTTCATTTTCTAATGAAATGTTACTAATAACCCATTGTTTATTTTTTGAGGCTATTATTTACGCTTAGATGTGTCAAAAAATTTTCGTTTAATAATTCTACGTTTTTTAAAGGAAATTTTTTATTTTAGTGCAACATAGATTAGATAAGCTGAAATTTTACCATCATGGGTTTTCTCAGAAACGAATCCTTATATTACTTGGTAAAACTGTTTAGAAGGACCAGCTCTCAACAGGATCAAAGACTATCGAGCTTCCTGAAATATCATTTTTGGATTGCATGAAAGAAAAAAATTTGGACTCGCCAAATCATCTTTTTACCATGAAACTCCAACTTCCTAACATTTCGCATGAAGCACTTCTATACAATTTGGATCACCTCGCGTCAATCGCAAATTAAATTTTTGCTTTGAGCCCGTGACAAATTTCAAATTCAAAGCATCACAAAAAGAGGATTGGGTCCATTTGCCTTGCGTGTCGTGCTGCTAATTCGGATGCGCGTCATGTGCATCGAGCTTGTAGCAAGCTTATCCCAAATTTGAGAACGAATTAAAAAAAGAAGCTCTCGAAGGTTCACTTTCAGCTTTCTCTTCTTTTCTGGATGTCCATACAAGACTGCTAATTGATTCGAAAATTGATTTAAGCGCGACTGTGCCTGAGTAGGAGGTTGGTCGTGTGCCGGCTTTTCTCTCCGACTGATGAACAAAAATAACGAAGTGTATACATCAGTAAATTCACAATTCCACTGCTTTCCATTTTTATCTTTATCACTACCGTCAATACACACCATCTATGGCCCGAAGTATTAGTTACACTTACCATCAGTCTTTTGCAATGTTGCGCCTTCTGTTCTGAAACGACGCATATGGTCGGCGCATGTAGAAGTTCCATTTTTAACATACTGTTCATAAGATCTTCACACCACGCAGCACACAACGGCTAGTCGTAATCTTTCAATTTTTTCAGCCTGGTTATTGGTAGACGACTTGACCGTCATGAAGAATATATGTGTATATGTATTCTCAATATTTCAGTTGCTTTCTGATTGCGTGACGCAATATATATATATATATAAATATATCTATGTGTATATTTATGGTTGATGGCCTAAAAGTGCCCATACAATTTCGGCTCTACAACTTTGAACACAATGAGAACGTAAGATTAATTTCTTTCAACTAAACGCGTTAACAACTTTCTTCAAAACTGTTGTTTGTGACGAGCAGAAAAGAGAAAAAAACAAAAAATTTATTTGAAAATGAAAATTTTGCGTACGTAATTTTAACTATCAATTCTTTTTAATTTCCGTAAATTTTAGCCGGAAATTCGGCAACGGGTTAATCTTTTGACATTTTCTCCCGTGAAAAAATTTGAGATCAACCTATATAGCGCCACGCTGTAGCGTACACCGTCGACATTTCATGAATGAAACCAACAGAAATAGGTTGCCTAAAGGCACCTATCTGCAATATGGTTTACGCTTGCGGTTTCATAGCCGAGAGTATTAACCTTGACCAAGTGAATTGCTATTATTGGGAAGGCTTGTTGTGCATAAATCCGTCTCAGTTCTTTCGCTACTCAAACCTCAATGAAACAAACGAGGGAATACTCTCTATGTATTCATGTATGTACTGTACGTGTGTAGGTGCCTGGAAGTAACTGGTGATAAGCTAAGAGAAACTAGACCTCATAACCTGAAAACGATGCGTCTGAGCTACGCAAGCTTCGATCGTGAGAGACTGGCGTTTGTTTGGAAGTGTAGGTAAAAAAAAATGTTCTTTTTCCAGCTTCCTTATTTAGTAACAAATGCATTCACCTGTGCAAGGGAAATTTTAACATCTTTACAATGAAAAATCAGCATGTCCAAGGCTCAGTTGTGTAGCCATGACTGAGCGTGAGCAAAGAGACCATGAGAATTTCAAAGCAAGTAGACAGAGAAAAACAGTCATTAAAAGATAACGGGACCTGGGTTTGTGTGCTTTTTTGCTAGTTTCTACACAGATACAGGCAATACTTTACTGAGAAACGAATGAATAAAGTTTTTACCTAAAAAATACTCAACTTTAGCCGTGGCAACTACTGCTCCCATTCAAAACTTTGTATTAATCTCATAACACTATATCTACAGATAAGAAATATCACGAGGCAACAGTCAATATTGCGATCGTAAGCTTAACGTTTTTCAACAACCACTTATGAAAAATGGCTGCCCATGGCAAACTGCGCTGGAAGTCATGGTGTTACACATCGCACGTTATGCACAGAGTGACACTCTTTATGGGCTCCCTTGACCATAAATATTACCGTTGACATCAAGAGCTACGAGCTCCCTGCTGAACAAACGCACCGCGATTGCATCGAGGCTGCTGTGCTCAACTTGCTTCTTAAATGGCTGAGGTGTTCCGTAGGAGTCACTCCGCTCCTACCTAATTAATAACGTGAAGATGCAGTTGCTGATTGCGATGTACGGAGTGTTACTGATTTAACCCTTAAAGAGTAATGATGATTACGTTTCAGTGTCAGGAGTATTATTGATTACTTATCAGTGGAAGGAGCATATCTGATTTAACCCAATAGAGTAATTGTGATTACATTTCAGCGCATATACTATTCGAAAACTTGATGGAATCTGACTGACCTGGTTTGAAACTGTGCTTCAATGAATATGACGGATTAGATTTGAAAGAGCATAAGTGATTGGACTTGAAGTAATATTACAGATATGATTTAATTTCTTATTGCTTATTAGTTTCAAGGGAATACACTTAATCTGTATGACTAGAACAATGCTTGTAAGGTTTTAGAGAAAAATTAGCATTAGGTTCAGAAAAGCACTACGCATTTGGTAGAAGAAAATTTTACTCCCTTTTTTATGGAATACTACTAACCAATCTGTTGAGAGCATTCCCTGCATCGTTTCAAAGAATAATTTTCATTAGATTGGAAAGAATTTCACTGGCGTGTAATCAGTTTATAGCAAATCCCTATGAACTGACATATTATGACCGACAGAGCGCAGCAGCGAACATGGTACAAGAAAAATGAATTTTCGGAGTTCAATTAGTAAAATTTTAATGTAAATATCTTCAATTTTATTTTCCACAGACGAATGTGTTTCGAATGCAATTACACCAAAGGAACACGGAAGTTCATCTTGTAATGTGTTTGCGTTCTTCCATCCCTTGATGTCTCATCATTGTAATGGACGTTCACCTCCGCCTCCATCGTAATAGATCGCGTGTTAGATTATTCGCTGATGTATGATCTTTTCATATCGTTTTAATCGTCGTGACATATATACTCGTCACATTCATATATTTTCTACTCTTTATTAATCATGATGGAGTATAATTGGAGCTGCCACCAGCCCTCTTTGGGCAAATAATATTTTCAATATAATTAATTTTATATTCAAATAATTCAAATTATATGTTTTCAGATTCTTCGGTAACGTGTTTTGCGGTAATTATTTTCAAAGCTTTAACATTCATTTCTAACGAACAATCGTCTCTTATTTCTCTCCTTACTCATCTCCCTACAAAAGGGTAAATAAAAAAGCATCTTTAAATGAAAAGGGAAATTATATGAGTTATCAATTAAATGACAGAATACGCATCCTACATACTTAGAAGTTTGAATGAGGAGCCTAGATAGGTACACGAGGGAAACTCATCTTAGCGGGCGATTCCGTCGTTGGTATGCGGATTACCGATGACTGCACCGCCATCTTGAAAGGAGCTGGGCATTCAGTTGGTACTGAATGATTAGCACTGCCACGGCTGTAGAAACCACTGACTTGTAGAACTCAATTCGGAAGTTATAGCAACGTAATTTATTTTCCAATTAAACGCTGTGATTTACTTTACAATTAAGCGCAAACAGCCGCGAGGCAGTAGCGCACGAAAATGCCTTCTCTTGTTCGTCCTTTCACACTGAACGCTTCCCCTCAACTGCCTCTATCGGAAAGAACCGCGTCGGTCAGCGCTCCTCCCTGAGATGCTAATTAATATTTCTGAAATTGATGTTCTACGATATAAACAGGAGCTACTTCCTAAACAGTTCAAATACATGGATAATTAATTCTATAAATATAGTTATACTAAAATCCCCATTTAGAATACAGAACATCAAGAAATATAAAACATGTAATCGTACGTCGAAGTTCTTGGCAATTTTCTGTTGGCGTTACCTCCGCGTCATAACGACGTCCGATGTCCGTCCTGTCGAGGCGATTTTTCTAGAAGGTAAGTGATGATATTCTCGCAGACTCAGTCTTATAAAATATCTTTTGGAACTTTTACGGATCGCAATGCTGGCCAGTCATCTCCTCCCGTTCTTAGCGTTGTTTCCTTTTTTTCTTTGGTCGTAAACCATAGACAGTTATACTGAAGAGTATAACATTTTGATTTATTTTTTTTAAGAGGATTTTGATATACGCCTTCGTTCATCCCGAGTGCAAATTATACTAATTTTCGGTTTTAAAGCAGTTAAACCTATTTTCAAGATGACGTTATTTAAGAAAAGTAATGCAATTTGAGCGCATTTTGTGTTTTTAAGGGGTCAGTACCGCGCCCAGATTTGATCTGAACACTAACAACTAAAGCACCCGTCGTGTTCAGCCTCCACAGTGACGGTGTGTTGCTTTCACCGGAAGTGTTGGGAGGTTTACATCAACATTTCTGTATGAAAATAATTGAAATGATAATCTGCAAATTCAAAAACGTTAAACATCACCATTTCCTTCTTCCAGCGCGGCTGGTAAAATTTTAGGCTTCCGAAGCGTTTATTCCGTATACGTCACTTTACACAATGTGTTATATGATACTTCACCTTGGTCGTAATGCTTATTTTTAACGCAACTCAAGTGACTCAGAATGTTGCTCTGTTTTGATGGTCAAGACTTGAGAGACAAGTTTCGTTGATTGCTACTTTGCAAGTTAATTTTAAGATGAGTATTTGGACAAAAGTTAATGAAAGAAGAAGGAAATTAGTTTTTATGAATACATGAATTTTTCTTTCAGAATTCCACAAGAAAGTATTGAAGTTTAGGATACTGATAAGGGAGACATTACACACAAATTTATTAATTAAACATAATTGAGCTTATAAGGTTAAAATTAAATTGTGTTATTATTTAACATCAAGACAAGAACGCAGTTACACAGCTATCTTTTATTAGTTTATTGAATCAAGAATAAAATCAGTAAATTTTGTCTGTATTTAGGAATTGAAGAAATTGCTTACTAATTCATTTCAACGGTAAGGACGCTGAGAACAAGATGATCGTAAGTAAAATTTTAAAATGCGTGTAAAACATACAAAAAATATTCAAGTTGACAATCTTCGTCCAAGAAATTGGTTAAAAAAATTCGACAATCTCCAAAGACTGGAAGCAACTCCTCCTCTTTCTTCTAGAGCAGCCAAAGCCAGATGGCATCCTATAACATCTTTAGGAAACCATCGTTTGATGTTCGTGTCCTCGCAATTGCTTCACTAACACAAGATCACATGAAGCATAAGTGCTCTTGCTATCAATTGAGAACCCTGGAAGTTTTTAAGTTCTGGTATTACTCTGCAAGTAGTCATTAGAGTCACTCATTTAATCCGCGGCGCAGTAACTTTATTATGGGAATTTTTGCTCTCAGCGAAATGGCTTGCTCGCAGCAGGCCGGAACAGTCTTTCTCTCTTTGTTCTTTTTAGGCAGAGGAGGCCTAGAGAGGCTTTTTGCGTAGATGTTGTGGAGTCATTAAAATGCAGCAACCCTTCATTCCACCCTACTCATCCTCTCTGTCCTAATAAAAAATCAATAGTAGGCCTATTGCTTTTATTTTGAGCCTTCATGTGGGCGGGTGATGCACCAAAAGCTGTCTCCTGCCAAACTTAGTGCTGCGCCAAATTTGCCAAGGCGTTTGCAACTGCCGAAATGTGCGTTGTTGCTGAAAGTGACTGCAAGATTAACCTGAGCGATAAGCTAACAACTTTCTTGCGCTCTCTTCCCAGAGTAATGTATGAGTCGGGGGATTTTTGATTCATTGTTCATGTATTCGAGAATAACTGAAGAATTTAGCGATCATCCATTTTGGCAAGACACAGTTATTGGCATAGCGTGAGCTCGAGTAAAATTGAGTGCTGCCGACGATGTGCTTCCAGTTTAATTAGAGCACTCCAGCGTAGATACAACAGATGAACTTAATGATGTTCTCAACTAAACTCTGATGTCACTCTTTGCATACTACAGCTGAGGGGCGTCGCCTTTGTTTTTTCTATAAATTTCCCTACTGAATTTTTGAAGGTTCTGAGTGGTCTCTCCGAAAATGCTTCACTTAGCACACATGAATTTCTCGCACGTTTGAGCTAGTTAGAATAACTTCTCGAACAATTGTTAATTCGGTGCAAAGTATGAGAAGGAACAGCTTCTGCGCTCGAACTCAAGCATTTATTTCACCGGAAATGTCAAAACGAGCACTATCTTATTTTAGCTCTGCAGGTGAAATTTTAAACTCCGATACATTTATGATGATAAATTTAATGTATACGTTGATTTTATTCATAAAATGAAAGTTTCTGAAGAAAAAATTGCCTTCCTAGCCCACCTTGACACATCGCCCTAAGAAGTGGGTACTCATTGATGAGATGCCGAGTAGAGATCACACGTTTTTTACTTACATCTCTACAGAAGGAATTGAATTTACTTTACCTATTTCTTATAAATCAGTTCGTTGTATGACATACGTTTGCACACTTCTACAGGTGCCCAAAAGTTCTAAAGTTTCTCTATGGTGTTTTTCTCTTTGCTGTAAATTTACTTCACGCAGGACTTATTTCTTCCTCATAAATTGTAGATAGATATTCAGACCGTTGACGAGCAACTGCTTCAGAAATGAAGGCCCGTTTGTTTTCAAGGCTTGAATATTTCAACCCTAACCTTCCAATTAAATTAATGACAACTCATTTATGTTAGTGTTTTTCGTGCCGCTTGAGTCATGAACTTTTATCTCTTGATTAGTTTTTCCAAAGTTTCGCCTAATAGTGAACAAATAAAATGAGTACATTGCTGCTTAGGCCACACGAGGGGGAGGGTGAACGAACAGTGCCTTGTTGAGGAACTCTTTTTACAAAGCTGCTGCCGTGGGTCAGAAATTGAGCCAACGCCGTTTAGTATTGCTTCGTAAACACATTTCCGTAAAATTTCTGTTGTTCTAACGTTTGTCCTTAAAAGTTAATAGAAATTATTTAAATGTGATTTATTTCACTAAAAACATTCTTTGAAGGGTAATTATTATGAAGTTTTCGTTACAGTTTCCCACGTGCAGTACAAACGGAGGTTTTAGGTTCCCCGCTGGAACCAAACGTGTTCAATTCTTTTATGAAGAGTTCTACAATGCAGCTATGCTTTTCATTCAGTACAAAGATCTATTGTATTTTATTTCCACTTTTCTTGTGCGATGAAAATTTATTTTGGAAAATAACTCGTGCGGTCTGTGGTAAAAGTATGGCACAACACACAGAGTCTGTTATCCTCTGTCGATTTCTATAAAACATTTACTAAACTCTTTCTAATATGATACTAAGTAAGACTTTAATGGCCTCTTCTGCTGCTCTGTAAATTTGCTACCACTGATGTGTACACAACATTGTTTTGTATTTTTATCCAGTATTTACCCTCCATGTTACCCTAACTTACCGCCTCTTTATCATCAATTTGGGATGCAACACAGAAGCTCACCGTTAAACATTTCAAAAAATTCTAACTTTTCAAAACAATTTCCATTCGGTATATAAAGTATTCGAACATATAAAATTACATAAATAAGAAACACGTGCGTAGCTGAATCAGTTTGATCAAATAGTAACACTTTTGAGATAATTTGAAATTGCATTTTCTTTTGGACGATACTACAAAGAAATTTGTACGACTAATTTTAATGCTAAAATTGATGCCATAAATTTGAGTGAACGTAAATTTAGATTGAAAGAGAATTTACATTGTCTCATAATATCATTCTCCAGTTGCGATCTCAGTAAATCCATGGCATTTTAAAACCCTAAATAATTCCTAAGCAGGATTACCATTTTTATTTAACTTTATGGATTTCCACATAATTATTTGTGCAACTGCGTGCTTTTAGTGAACACAGGGGTATTTATAGTAGCAATTTAATTAATTGCTAATTTTCTTCCTTGAGCTCTAACGGCTCTTTGAAGTGGAACGCCATCAGAAACACTGAACATTTAAATTGCTTCATCAGCTGATGATCTCAATAATTGTTGTTCTTCCTGTTTCCGTGGTGCTACAAATCGCCGTCAAGTACAAAGTACACCAATGGAACTTTCAGACATCCTCCCCAGTCAGCCCATAAAGCGGCCTCCAAAAATTCGATTTCGCTCTACAACTTCCTAACTCTGGACTCGCACATCAGTCAGCCCACTGATGGGCTGTGACTTGGCTTGGGGATCCTGGCAACACTGGTGATGTGCAGGCATGTGGACAGTAACACCTGGTCACTCGGAGAGGATGTGACGTCCCTGTGGAGCGCAAGATCTGGTCACACGGGGAAGAGGTGCAGTCCCTGTGGTGAAACATCAGGTCACATGGAGGTGATGTGCAGTTCCTGTGGAACTGTAATATCAGGTTACTCGTTTAGGATGTGAAGTCCCTGTGGACTGTAACATCAGGTCACTAGGAGAGGATGTCTGGGCCTGGTTTACTGTGACATCAGGTTACCTGGAGAGGATGCTCAGTCCCTATAATAGACTGTAACATTAGGTCACTCAGGGAGGATGTACAGTCCCTGTTGACTGTAACATCAGGTCACATGGGGAGGATGTCCGGTTCTTGTTAGCCTTTAACATCAGGTCACGTGAAGATGATTTGAGGTCCTCGTGTCACATAGAGGTAATTTGAGGTCCATGTGATATAAAATCAGGTCACTTGGAGATGATGTGCGGCCCCTGTGGTGTAACATCAGGTCACATGGGACGCGATTTAGAAACATTTGCTTTTGAAATAAGAAAAAGAATTTCCTACACGTACCGTCCGTTTGTAGCACGTCTTATTGAAGAGTGCAGCTAACTATGCCAACGTGTAGAAAGATCAATGATTACAATGAACTAGAAGCGAAAATAACCAACTTTGACGCGTCTCAACTGGAGCAGACTTTCTTCGTATCGTGAGGTTTATTTCGTGATTTTAGAAATTCGTACACAAAAGTTGTAAGAATGTCATCCATGTTTGTATACAGTGAGCTAACAAAGAAAAGTCAAACTTGAACTATACAATTTGTATATGAAACTGTTTGTTTATGATAAGACCGTAAAAAGAAATGCGGGACGAGGAGTCCATCTTCATTACCAGAGTGCTGGGATTTTACAACGTGAATTTTAAAGTTCGCTTGTAGAGTAAAAACTTAAGTAATTTATATAAATGACAGTTATTTTCATCGGTCGTATAGTGGTAAGGATCGGTACTATTAATTTATCTACATGACGTGGAGGCTGGTCAAATTTTTCATTTTTTTGAAGTCGGATTCGTTATAGGGTACAAAATGACAGAATTTCAAATTGAACTAAGCAGCCTGGATGAGTCGAATTTATTGTAGTGGTGAATATTGGGTGGAATAAATCCGAAAACTTTGATTGAAATTATTAAATAGAAATTTGCAGTTTTCGTTTATGCACCCACTTCTGTGAGTTCCATTTGATTCAAGCAATCATGATTACTCTCTATCGTGCGTACTTGGGTTTTTTGATTTTTTTCACAAGTTCTGCTACTTTTCAGCTCGATAAGTCCAGTGAAAATGACGGGAAGACGAGCCAAGTGTGCAAGCCTGTCAAGCTAACAAGCATCGCACAAATTGAGTATTTTGTATTGGGTGTAACAGTGACTTGAAATGGCTCTTAAAATGAACAAAAATGTGCAAGTGCAGTGTTTTAAGTACGAATTGCTTGACTCGATCACAGTAAACAAGCTGTGTAAGCTTACAAAGTACACATGCATGTGACGAGGATGCTCATGTCTCCCCAGCATCACAGATGCGGCTGCTGTAGCGCTGTAAATGAGAGTTAAAAAATGTGATCACGTTTTTACCATCGGAATGTTTTATCTGTTTCTCACCACCCCGTTAACGAAAGAAACGAACCAAAAAGTAAGGTGACTCAAGTAAGATATAACTGAATGGAGCAACTGAACGCCGCTGGACACAGCGTCAATAATCGCAGTGAGCAGTACAAGCCTTGCAGCGTGAGCAGGTATCGTGGCGACGCTCAGCCACCATATCAGCACCACATTTGCTCAGAGTTGTTGGTATTTTACACTTGAAATTCAATGACATCTTTAAAGAAAGATGGGATTCGGGCGTGGAGAATCCATCGGAAATTCACGAAAATTCAAGTCAATTCGACGTTCACGTTAGACTTGATGAATGATACAGGCACAGATAAATAAAAAATCTCTCCTGGTTGAGAAAAACCTCCAGTAGCAAAACTGTTTTATGTCACGGAACTATTCACCAAAAAAAAAGCTGAAATGTTGCAAAAATTTCACATCATGAAAAAACCGATAAATGAATGAAAAAGGTATGTATGCTTTATTACCCAAACTTTCGCTATGCTGTTTTTGTGCTGATGAGAGCGACGCCGGCGCTTCGTAGCGAGCCTGTGATGAGAGAGGAACTAGTGACGACAGCGTAATCATTACAAATCAGGTTATTTGCTGCTAAAACAAGGCCAGCGCCCACACATAGTTCTGTGCAACACGATAGGTTTCCTTTACACAGCAGCGCGACATGATACGCGTCAAGAGTATGGGCCTAAAAGCATTCGAATTCACGGAGTTCATTTTTCAATTTCAAAGGAAGGGTGGCGAGGAGTATTGGATCAAAAGGCCCGAGCATTGTATTCATTTTGCTCATTGGTTTGGCCAAACAATGCAGCGTAATGCAAAGCGGCCTGCAAAATGCATCCACTCTCGGCCTGCCGAGCAAAAAAAGGCCTAATCAATACATTAGAAGCGAGAACTGTACAGCCGCTCCAACACACTCTCTCTCTCCGTCTCTCTTTTCTCTTCATTTTTTCGCCCTCATCTGCAGACTCTCTTGCCATGTCATAAGCATGCTCTCCTGTTCATTTTTTCGTAAATATTCAGCCTTTTACTTGTCTACAATGAGCTTAATTCTAGCCGTTCTATCTTATAACAACTTAGCACTGTTGCCTGTTTGCTCTCTTTGGGCTTGATAGCAATCTTTTTTTCCTTTTTCCTGTCTTTGTAGTCTTTAGCACTTTTACTGCTTTTTGTTCGCTACCTTTGTACACTTTGCACCCCCATCCACAAGAATATGTTTTTCCTTCTTTGCTCCCAGCATTCTGGTGTCTGCTGGATCTCATTGGTACATCACGCTTTCTTCCCTCCTTTAAAATAGTGCATCTGGTCTATTTGAGCTTTTTATGCCCCATTTTCTGTAATTACCTATATTTCTTCACCTCTTCCCACTTTTTCATGTCTCTATAGTCTCATTTTGTTTGTTTTATCTTTTTTAAAAATTATTTTTTATCCATTTGATTTATCTAAGCATTTTTCACTTTCGTATCTTCTGTCATTCCTCTTCTGTTTCCTGATCCTATATCGAAATATGTCCTATTTATCTCCAATTTCAGCATCTCTATCGTTTTCACATTTTTCGTTCCAATCATCTCTTCATCTCTCTTTCCGAAATGGCAGCATTGCTGCTTTCTATTAACTTAATTTCTTCCTCGTTTGTTTAGTTTCGATTTAGCAAATCCCCACGTTTTTTTCTAACATTCATTTTAAGATTTGTTTTGTCTTTCTTACTCTCGGCCTTGGTGGCCAATCTTTGACCTTTCTGCTTCGATTCTTGAGTAATTCTTCTTTTGAAATTATAACGTGGTGCTTTCCAAAGTTTGAACGCTTTCCAAAACCGCTTTCTTATTTTTCCTGCATATTCTTCAGTTTTGCGCCATGTTTCTTTTATTCTAACTAGACTACGCTTGTAGGTTTCTTCTCACCCTAATCTCGACAGAACAAATGTAACAAAACCATACCAGTTTTTACTCTATTATTTACCTTCTGTTCATACAAGCGAAAAAACTCACTGGAACAGTATAATAGCAACTGCTCACAGCGATACAAGCCTTCCGACCAGTCGCCTGATTAGTGCCAGTCTCTGGGATTGATGAGGTCCTGTTAATTCTAACCTCATACTAATTGCAGACCAGCATCTCCGCCGGATTTTGTCTTCAACGGCGGTGTTCGTCGTTTTATTCAAGAAATATTGACGAATGCAAAATTAACATTAATTAACAAAATTAACGTTAATTAACATTAATGCAAGGATTCATGCATGAAGATTATTTCTATTCATTTGCTGCCTCATTGATTACTTTTTCTCATTCTTTGCTCCATTGTTGAAGGTTTTATTCACTGATTTCAGGGTGACCAAAACTTCTTGCTACTTAGAGTGCTTACGAAAGTTAGAAAAAATTATAGCATCGGCTAATGTCTTTTGTTTGATTTGATGTTTGTCTACATGAAATACCATAATTATTTTGGTTAACTTTGTTCGACTTCTGGGTGCTGTCCAATTTTTTATGTTTTATTGCTTCAAAATAACTCATCTTGTCAATCTATCTTTAGAATCGTTTTTGCACAGTAACCTCCTATATCTACTTTTAACTACTACTACTATTAAGAGGAATATATTTATGTGTTTCAGACCAATGTTTCCTTTAGTTCTTATGAGCGTGACTTCGTCAGTCCCTTCCTGCATGCACTTAAATCAGTCTTCCATCTAAGCACATTCTCGAAGAGTTTAAAGAAATTACTAACACTTTTTCACTAATTCCAAGTCAACTTTAGTAAGAGTTGTTTAAAATATTTCAGCACTCATGACCCTGATACGTTGCTAAACTTTGTAGCTGAGAGCTACACAACAGTGTAAGTTTTACCTCAAATTGCAAACGATTTTCTGCTGTAAAAATAAATTTAATGTTCATTTCCTTTATTATGTTCCCACTTCCGCATTATTTTTCTAGGGCTATTTCACACTTGAAGTAACAACTTAGCTCATCTAGCTTTTGTCAAGGTGAAAAACCGCAATTTTACAGACTGTCATGAAAATTTTCCCTTCACTAACAAAGGTGAGTGAAACGTTCACATTCGAATTTTCCATAGTGACAAATCTCACCCACCGAATGCTCTGACTGCACAGTGTTTGCATTGAGACGAATGAAAGTTTGTCGAACTAATTAAAAAAAGTGGAATAAAGTAAATATTATGCTTTTTATTACACCAAATCTTGATCTCAAGAATTAAATCCGATAATTAATGTCCAGCATCTTTAACGTTTGACTACGCTCATGAGAAAGAAAATAAAACACGCCATAGAAGTGTGATTTGAACATAAACTTTTTCTAATCCCAGGGTTACTTTCTGGTATTGTGAAAGCTGTGAAAATGAAAGAAAAAATACTTATTCTTCACACACCATTTCATTAACGTACCTAAAACCTTGTAGTAAAGTGCTGTGAATAGACTGAGATACTTGCACGCAGTTCGAAGTCAACATAAAATTCTGTTTGTTCAATATCAAACATGCCCCCGGATTGAACAAATCAGGGATCAAATATCGGAAGCGTGGGTGTGTGCGTGTGTGCACTGTTCTGCAATCCGTTTCCTCCATCTCGGCTCACCAGCACAGTGGCCGAGGGTCCAAGGCTCACAGAATCGAAATAAAATTTTTTGGCTCGGATCAATTTTTAATCTACCGACTTCTTTATTTTAGCATAAAATCTCGAAAAAATTTATACGACATCACAACAGCGTGCCATGCAGTTGAAATGGGGGTAGAGCATCACAAGTGTTATAAATTATAGGAAAATTATAAATCACATTTATAAACGTCATGATATTCGTCTATGTTCACTCTAGCGTGAACAGTTTATTATTTTTCAATTTTTTTTAGCCGAAGGAATGTAATTTTTTTGCGCTAATTAACATAAACATGGTATTCTCACTCTCTTCTACACTCGTTCCTCAGCACAATTTTACAGTTCTTATCCTGGTGCATTACCATATTTCCGAGTGAGCATAAAAACATAGAAAATACCTCGTGACGCTCGGCAGCAGCCTTGCCTAAAAGCTCTGCAGAAGGTGAATTATTTCTACCGCAGGACCTTATGGAGACGTAAGAGTTTATGGTGCTTGCACACCCTGTGCTGGGGCGGTTGAGTGCTTCGCGGTATCCTGACCACGCTATGCCGTGGTCCTGACCCGCTTGGCGCAGTGGGGAAGACGAGTGAGGCAAGCACACATCGCAGAACTGGTCACTGGTCTAGACAGGGAAAGAAATGAAAAAAAACTCAAGAATATTAGCTTATTTTCACAGTGTCTCATTGAACCAGACTATTGGGGAAAGAGGGATAGTAATTTAAATTGAAATTGCACGTTGATAATATTTATTTGGCTCGAATTGCTGTACAATTATGTGTTCGATTTGATCTACAAATTTGTCAGTCCTCTTCATTTACTCTTTCTCAAGTGAACATGGTGTGTGGAGAGTTATTTTATGTTGATGGTAAGAAAATAATTTTTTATATCAATAGCAGGAGGGATAACAACCATAAACAATTAAAGTTTCATTTTTTTCTAATTTTAGTGCTAAATTACTCACGAAATGAGGATAACATGCTTACTCGCATCATTCTTAACACGTGTTTTTGCATCATAACGAAGAGAAATTCTTTTCCTCTGAAGCACACTTAGATCAAGATAATTTAAGGCAATAGCCGCTCATGTCTTGACAGTTTAAGCACAGGGTGTCCCCCAAAAATGTACTCACTCTTTGGTCACTCAGTCCTCAGTACTCACAGTTTGGTCACTCAGTCCTCAGTACTCACAGTTTGGTCACTCAGTTTTCCATTTAATTAATGCCATTAAAAACATAGTTAAACAGGTAACAAAACAAAAAGTACAAGAGTAATCGTTAGTCAAAAGATAAAACGTTTTTTGGGGCATCCTACATAAACTTACGAAGACACCGGCAAATGACTGAACGCACCAATAAGTGGGAAACTAACAGCTCAGGAAATTTTTCTAAAATTCCTGACTCGGACTGACATCCAACAAAAGAAGCTCGAGTAGAAAACGACCGGAGTTCTTATGCGCCGCGAAAACGAAAGAAAATAGGTTATGCTTTGACTTCATTACATAGACATGATATTATGCCTAGTGCGACACCCGATGTCATTACCGCCTTGATAGCATTGCTAACGCATCCTTCGAGCTAATCTCCATATTTTAATAGGAAATTACAGCTATTTTTGAGTTCGGCGCGAAAACAAAGGTACTTGAGGAATTTTTTCTAGATCCCGGGAGCTTCTCTCGATGTTGAGTCTGGGAATTTTCTCTCCTGCGTCACGCGGTGCAAATGTAATCATGATTAGAATTAAATTGGTGCTCAGATTTTTTTTGCTTGATTCGTGGATCTATGTACATGCAAATATTCTGTTTCAGAATTTCATTGATGTTCATGTTATTGAGCGTTAATTCTTTCGTTTTGGATACAAATGTTTCAGGGGCGTATTTCGAGTAGAAATTTTCTACATCTCGGCAAAACCTGACAATGTGGCGTCAACGTTGTGAATAAATAAGTTCGGGCAAAGAAGAACTTGATTTTGCAATACTGGACAACTCCACCGAAATTAATGCATAACACCACGATTTTAAATGAGACTTATATGCCTTAAAATCTTCTTTATATTCTTCATCTGTGCAAATGGCGGAACACAAAGCAAGAAGTTAAAAAAGTTTGTATGCAGGAGTATTTATGCATGAGGTGATCGAAACCTAATCAGGGCACCGTTCGTAGGGTAAATTTCGTGTGTAAATACGATGCTTTCTACAGATGCGCTTGTTCGCACAACGTGACATCCGTGCATTGCTTCGTTGGAAATAGTCATATAATGCTGGTGAAATTGGAGTTTATGAAGTTTTAAAGAAACTTTACTGCACTCCAAAGTAAGACTAAAGCAAGCGTAGGGCTACCAAAATCAAGTAGCGACTTATTACCCGTGGATAATTGTCTGTTTTGTATGTAAGAACGAATGTATAAGGCAACCGAAATGTAAATGTAAATCACAACGTAAATATTTGACATAAATATAAAGCTATAAAATAATGCCATGGTTAAAAAAATGCCATTTATAGTTCGCAGATACAAATAGCTCCCGCATTTAAAGTTCAAAAAGGTTACAAATGGTAAAATTTGAAAATGGATGTTGCGACGAGCTTCAGCGTTTATTCGCTATTGTCAAAGAGTAAGGTGCAGCTGGTATTTCTTTATTTTCAACCTAACATGGGTAGATAAAGGACTGTTTCCTAAATATATACATATATATATAAATATATATTATCACTTACCTAATACATATATGTACATGCATACATACATATTTACATATTTATGCATGTTTACATTATGTATGTATGTACGTTATATTTATTTAAATATAAACACACTTATTTATATATATACTCTACAATATTTACACATGTTGTGGTGACTATACTTTAGTCCCCCCTATACTCTATGTCAAGCATTTCTACCTGAGTTACCGCCGAAATTCTATTCAGTCATTTCAAGTATTTAGTTCTCTTAAAATGTACCAATGTCAACTTGATCAATGAAAAGTTCCAACTTCTCCGTCTTGTATCACCCATATGCACTGCAAGAAAAGCTATGTAAGGCCGCTGCCATACTTGCCCTAACGAAAATCACCGCCGCAGGTAGCATCTTCACGCCTTACAATGTATACCTGTATACACACGCATGCACAGATATTTCGTACACCTTATATTAAATACATAAGGTACACGTGGAGCCTCACTTCACAGAAACCTTAACTCGCAAAGTATTGAATGAGTGTATTTGTAACAAGTTTCACTGCCCCACTGGTATAAGCTTGATATTAAATCACAGGTTTTATTCAGATAGATAAATTGATTCTGTATTCATTTGTGAACAATTAATGTTTTGAAAATTCAAAAGGTAATAAAAGCTGAGTAACTCGGTATAAGAAGCAAGGTAGGGTCAAACCAGTGTTTTTCGTCGACCGTGTGTCAAAAATGAAGTCATGGCAACGAACAAATGGCAGTGTTGTCATTTTGCATCTGACAACACTGTTAGCCCCAAATCTGGCATCACTATTGGCCTAACGCAATGTCGCTATGGTGACGTCATAAAGTTTATATGAAATAAAGCCGTTCTATTGGCTAGCCGTCGTTAGAGTTTAGATTACGAAAATTGTGAGGGGAACATTTGAACTTGACTGAACTTGCTAATCATAGAATTGTCCAAATCACTCAAACTATCTACAAATGCTTCAGTACTACAGTAAAACAATTCGTAGTAAAAGGTTTCAGAATTGGAACAAAAAATTTGGCAAGATTAAAACTGGGAGTATTAAACGAGGCAGAAATTGGGCGAAACTGAAACTTCGTAGCAAAATCAGACTTATGAATTTTAGGTAGGCCGTAAAGAGTACCAGGACCAGATCCGGTTGCACGTAGCTTATTGTAATCTTCAGATGATATGGATCCCTTATTCTTCAACCGTAACAAAAATTATTAATCTCATCCTCAACATGCATGAGGAATTTATGAATGGGTTCTACAATTTCCTGAAACTTGCTATCACCAGACAGTATATTGCTCATGCTTTCTATGTACTTAGCTTTGTCTATTTATACAACACCCCGGCCCTTATCTGGTTTGGTCACCACAACATCCTTGGTCTGGTTTGGTCACCACAACATCCTTGGTCTGGTTTGGTCACCATAACATCCTTGGTCTGGTTTGGTCACCACAACATCCTTGGTCTGATTTGGTCACCACAACATCAATTGTCCAGTGATGGCCTCGCTTTATCATCTTGAGTCTAGGCATAGTTGCATTGCCAGCAGTACAATCCGAAAGTTGTCCATTCGAATAGTAATTTCACATTGTCTTAACACAACTATTCATTTAGTATTTCACAGATGAATTTCCAGTTTTTTTAATAAAGATGTTTATTTGGGTATTTTATGAGCTATTATGGATGAAATTTTTATGATAAAATTTGTCGAAGTTCAACATCTATTTCGGAAAAATACTATATAGTTCGCTGATTTAGAGAACACTTAGGTCTTCAGTTTAGCAAAATTCAACAGTATCAATCAACCCCCTGCTCTCTCACCAGAGGCTCAGGTATTCCACAAACTTTGGAAAAGACATTCAATTCTAAATGAGGAATCTCTATTTATTGAACTTAGACCAAAGTTTCTAGCTCTGGTAACGCATCACAGGAATCAAAGAGCTTATAATGTGGGCTCAAACTGGGTACAAATTTAATTACTTTCGAAGATATGATTTGTATCGCCAGAAGCACCTCCGAATGAAACATGTTCTTTTAGAATGATTTTTCTGCATGTACTCTAATTAGGTTCGATTTAATTCGATACTGGTAACGAAAAGCAACGTACAAAAATTTTTTGAAAAAATACGTTTAGACGGGGATATTTTGGATAATAGAGTGCGGAGCGCATATAAACAAGTAACCTCATTTTGTAAGGTTTATTTAACATGTGCCACTTTTTGTTGTAACAAATACTTTATTTAACTCATGGACGGGAGAGTGTCTTCCATTTTCGGATAAAGAAGTCTTCATCGTGTTAAGAAGTCTCACTCGACCCAGGTGTCTGAAATGGGTACCGGTCTTCGACCGGGGGAAAGCGTCATGGCGTCCTGGTGTTAGTTATAAGGCATTTGAAAAACCAATGTAAAAAGGTGATATGTATCATGCTTCAATTGGAAATAAAGCATCCGTAGATGCCGATGTTTGTTTTTGTTTAACTTATTAAAATACATTGGGGCTAAAACCAAAAATGATTCGTCTGGTATTTGCTCGAGAATCACTAAAAATATAGTTTCACGATGAAAACTCAGTTGACTGCTATGAGGTTCTGTAACATTCATTCTGCAAACACTGATATACAGGACGATTTTTATATTTCATTCAGCTCAAAATTTGAACAAGTGAGTGTGCTTTTTATGCAATTTTTTTTCTTGCAACAATTGACTAAGGGTCTTCATTGCGGAAACATTCCAAGAAAAGACAACTTTCACCTAATAACTGAGTGGTTTAAGCAGTTCCCGGCATCTGGTGATAAGATATATGTTTAACATACGAGTATGATTGTTTTAATACTGAGAAGGGTTTCTGTGAAGATAGAAAGTAAACTTGCATCGCAATTGCAAGAGTTTGAGATCGAATTGACAATCGAAAGTATCCTAACAAATTAGCAAGGAAACATGCAACGGAAAAGAAAGTCTACTCAACGTAAAGTTGTGTGGAGAAAAATTAAAAGAAACAATGCAAGCAATAATGTTTGAATAATTAATAACCGGAAAAGCGTCTAAAAATTACGCGGGGAAACTTACGAACTCGATGAAAAAAAGAAAAACACTCGAAAGAGAGAAAGTGAGGGAGAGCAAAATGAGAGAGCAGGCTCGAGTCGGCGAGTCCTTGTTTAAAGTCGCTGTTTAATGTCCATGTTAATGGAAATGTTAATAGCAAAGTTAATAGAATTGCAGGGCTGTTAATGTCGTATGATAATCGAGCGCAAGTCGTTCTTAATGAGACCAGAAAAGTCGGCCTCGAATCAAGGAAATCAAACCGACGCTGCGGAGAAATAAAAATTGTACTCAGGCCTAAAGCTGCAGCAATGAATTAATAATCACTCGAAAAACTTCATTAAATTTTCATGTGTATTCGAGCCTCATTTATTTTTTCGCTCAGCGTTTTAATGGACTGAATAATGATTACGCAGTCGTTAAAGAAAAAGACGGCGTTTCGACGCGGAAAGTTTGAGCAAAGCCCGTCGAAACTTTGCTCTCTGACTGTCTACTGAATTATGCGCTCTAATTAAGGGCTTTAGAAATTCGCTCGCGTCAATTAACTATTTTACGATAATAAAACAAACTTGTGTCGCTTAATAATTTTCTTCTCTGTTGAAATGCAACTAATGATGATCGTGAGTTACAGTGATCGTTTGATGTTGGTCCGCTTCTCACATTTTTTTACCTCATCAACAGTTGATATAAATCCATAACTTCAATAAAACTCAAAAGACGAAGATGACATAAAAATTCTCGTTCTGTGAGTACTCTATGTCTTCACGAACTCAATTCACGAATTATGTACCTTGATTGCATCACATAATATACAATATTATAACTGTTATCTTTTTAAATGACTGGCAGACTCATACCGCACAGGAAGAGAAGATGTCACCACGTACCGGCGGGTGACCGCGCCTCAGACTGCCTCAGTTCACTGACATTCGACTTTCGAAGTTGTTCATACGCACCATAGATTATTATTTGCCAGTGTCTGGCAGCCTTTGTTCTCATGAAGAAGAAATCGTGTTGTTTCTGTGCTTGTATCATTTCTTAGTGTCTGGAAAAAAGTGCTCAAATAGGGGGAAAACTGTGTTATTTCTGAACAGAACTCGCGGTATTTTTATTAAACGGTTCTTGCTGTGCACTCATCTTACCAAGGATTCCCTATTTAAGCTGATCAACGTAGACCCTGTGTGTTCCCGATTTTTCATAATAATTTCTGTTTTCATTCGTTATCCCTGTACGAACTTCCATTTCAACTTCACTAAGATTACTGAGATTGTGAAAAATTCGTCTTATTCGAAGAAATAGATAATTCTCTCAAATACTTTGATAATGACGTGTCTCACTAAATTACAGTAGGAAAAAAATTACCTCTCTCATTTCCTCCGGAAGTTTGAAATTTTAAATGAATTCGAACAATGTTCGAGGCCGGCCGACGTTACCGAGAAATGCCTGCTTAATTTTTCTCTGTCATAGGACCTGATATCTAGCAAGAGTTGTTTAATTTTGCGGCATTATAAGTTGGGAGGGACTCTTGCTATGGCACAACTAGGGTTATTTCGCGAGTGGTTGCGTGTTCTCTATAATTGAAGAATTCTTTGTGTATTGGGAGAGCAGGAGATTGCTTTGCGCTGCGTGATAGAGACAAACTGGACGGCTGCAGATCAAGTTTTCAATTGTCTAACTATCAGTAATTGTTGGAAACCAAAGGGTGGAATTTCAAGGAGTTTGTCCCAGACCCGCCTGAACTTTTCATAATGAATGTACCTACTCAATTACAGGCATCCTCCGAGTGCAGCTCTCGAGCTCGTGTCTTGTGGAGGGGTGCGCTCTGGCCGGGTGGTGCCGCAAATTAAACGCTAGCCTAATGACGAATCTTTTACGTTGTCCTATCTCGTATCATTTTATTGCGTATTAATACTAAAGTTATTTGTAGGGAGAATTTAGAGGCTATTTTAGATTTTTTCGATGGAAGCCAAACATTAGTTATTTTAGATGAAACTCGTCTTTTGATATATGAAATCACTCCTCTTCTGGGAATATATTGAACCAAGAGTATGATATGAAAAGACTCGTTCTGTTGAAAATTGATCAGTAGACGTTAAACTGCGATTTCCTGTGAATGAAATCTTTGTTTGAGGATTACATAGGAGTTCAAGTCTTGTTTTATCCTAATTTTTGTGATTACTCCACTAACTGTTATTACACAGATTTTACTGATCCTACCTTGAATAAAACTGATTGAAAAGCGATCTTAAACTTACACTCATGAATTTTCTTTGAGCGATTTGCAGCAGTAGAAATTATTTTAGAAAAGATTTTAGTCATAATTTCAACCGTTGAAATGAAAGTTCCAAAACTACATGTTCTCGCTCCACATCCTGATCCATCCCTGTTTGCATTAAATTTTCAAGCTTAAATCAGAAGAACATGATTTGGTCCAGGAAATTTATTGTTTCTGCTTCAATATCGGCTTGGTTTTTTGGCGCTTGGATGAGGGCGCATCAGTCCGTAGAGTGAGAGCAGGTGCTTATTAAATGGATACAAATTGCGCTTGCTTTATTTGATTCGCCGCGGATAATTTCAGGGGACCGTTATAACCGCTCGACTGAGCTCATATTGCTCTGTGTACCTGGTCTGCTCAACTCATATCGCTGTGTTTAATGGGTCTACTGAGCTCATATTGCTCTGTGTACCTGGTCTGCTGAACTCATATCGCTGTGTTTAATGGGTCTACTGAGCTCATATTGCTCTGTGGACCGGGTCTGTTCAACTCATATCGCTGTGTTTAATGGGTCTACTGAGCTCAAATTGCTCTGTGTACCTGGTCTGCT